>SNQN01007986.1:0-31077 GCA_008642245.1 Bassia scoparia | reverse complement strand
TTAGTTGAGGTAAACGTGTGTGTTTATAAGATATAGAGTTTCCAGAACAGTTTTTGTAATATTGGTAGAGTTTTTGATATAGGAAACGTGACTTGCGTAGAGTTTCCGATAGAAAACGTTACCGGAGAGTTTCCTAAGGGTTTTTGAGCTTCGGAAATATGCAAACGCCAAGTCCTTGAAGTTTCTGTACTTCATAGTGTGTATATATATATATATATATATATATATATATATATATATATATATATGGTCTATGGGTTACTGTGTTAGAGAATATAATGTCTCGGAGTAGTGAGAGTTACGAAGGGTAACTGATGTAGATAACTAAGATTTGATTATTATTCCGCGGTAAAAATAACTAAATGGTGTTAAAAATTTAGAATGCTAATCCTTCTTAAATTTTAAAAATTGCGATATATAGTATTATTATTATCCAATAAGGATATAGTTTCATCGGATACACATTATTTGACGATATATGTTGATTCGATAATGTTCGATCTAATTTTCTACAACTGGAAGTTTAATGTGCATTTACGTTAATTAAATATTTTTTCTCTATAAAAACTTCTTTTACCCGCCCCCCTATAATTTAATTTTGCTATGGTTTTTCCAAATTCAGTTAACCATGTATAAAAATCTCCTTAATGTTGAATTGATACCAAACGAAAAAAATAAAATAATAATAATATAAAAAATAAATCCATAGAATAATATACACGTACAATAGAGATCGAAATAACAATAATATTGAGTCCTAATTACACGATATAATGTTTTAAAAAAAATTACACGATGTAAGGATCGGAATTTAAAAATTTTGAAAGGAGTACAATTAAGTTAGGTTACCAAATTTGTGAGATAGATGAGTGTAAAATAGACATAAGACTTTGAGAGATAGGTGAGTGTAAAATAGACATGAGACTTTTTAATAACAATACTTGAGTAATATAATTCAATACCTTGTAAAAGTTGAGCTATGTTTTACAATACAATGATGTATGTATGATATAAAATAAAGAAGAAGAAGAAGAAGAAGAATTGAAGAAGGTTGACTTTTGGTGTGTTGAAGAGCTAATTGTGTTGATTATATTCCGCGCATTCTCAGTTGCCCTAGTTTTACCATCACATAGTGTGCACTACACGACTACATATATATTAAGTATTCTTATAATGTTTCTTCCGTTTTATTTATTTGCTACACGTGTCTTTTCACAGATTTGTAACAGTTTTCGAAGAGGAAAAAAAGTTAAAACTAGAGAGTGACAGAGGACTCGTGTGAGATGGGAGAGCTAGAGGGAGTTATTGGTCAAAATAAAGTATAACAACTAGCAGTAATTATATTATAAACTTCTATGAATAGAAATTATATGGCGAGTCACCCGCATGTCATACGACTAATATAAAAAAACCAAATGAAAACCCAATTTAAATTGGATATGAAACGGTGACGGATTAGAGTAGAATTTGCAATTATTATTTAGTCATACATTTTTCTTGAATATTACGGTGTGTTTTCAACAATTTTGTAACAAATTTACCTACAAAACACCACAGATCCACCATCATCATCATCCATTATTTACCACTCAATCCATCCATTTCACCCGTAGATAACAGACGATGGATAAATACGGTGAAGCGAACGACAGATGAATACGGATGGATCAATAGGATGCGGATGATGCTTACCCACCACAAATAACCCGATCCATTTCCATCTCTAAATAGTATAGTAGGATCAGTATATGCCAAAGACGTTAGGTTGGAAGAGCAATAAAGCAACAATTCACTCGTTTACTTGATTGCTTGGGGGGTCTATAATCGTGCCACAATTATTCTTTTGGTGGCATGATTTATTTATATTATTAATTATTATATGCAACATGTGTTATTAATTAATTATGTGAGTCGTTATCTTATTGATAACATGATTGGTGAATACTTTACTATTTTTGACTTGTTTCATGTATGTTATGGATGAATAATCACTAGACACTAGACCACACTACTGTTTTCAGGGAATGAATAATCAATGGTCAACAAAATAAACCGTTATATATTAGCCTTTTAGCACACTTAGTACTTCACTAGCTCACTCTTCTTAGCTTGTTTTTAAGCCTTGTATCACAAAATGTATGTATGATAATGACTATTCATCCAACAACAATTACGATAGGTTATCGAACTCTGTGAGATAGAGAGATTACGAACTTTACTAAATAAATGGTAGTACAGGAAATATAAATTTTTTCATTGGACGACTTAGATTAATAGGTCCAACTCAAAATGCAAAGCTGATCCATTTAAATTACACACTCCGGAGTCCGGACCCTATTAATGATTGTCTTTCATCTTATATGCTTACTATTTATTTGTGTCATAAAGAATAAAATTATATTAAATAATTAGAATTTTGTCGAAGAAAGCTTATACGAAGACATACAAAGTACATACTAAAAAGCATGGATAGTATGGTCTTTTAGAAAGCGAAAGAAGTAAAAAGGTTTTAAACTAAATTCGATATTAAATTAATTGTTTTATTGTAAAATTATATACAGGTTAAGATCCTTCGGAGTTTTGGCTAGACTCTAGAGCGAGGATAGAGTTGTAACTTAATTTGCTATACGATTTTTAATCAATGGCTCAAATTAGTGGGGAGGAAAATATACGGGGTGATTTTTTTGGGGAAAATAACCAAGATGAGTATTTCATGGATAGACAATATATATCAACCAATGATATTTGACAAAATTGACCTCAACACTCTAAACTATCGCTTAAGTGCGCCCAACACTGTGAACTTCATGTAGTTGCTAAAACACCACAAACTAATGTATTGGGTGCGGTGTGTACCTTTTTCTCAACTTGCTGGCCATTACTACGACACAAAACGATGATTTTTTTATAAAAAAAATTGATTAAAAGTTATTTGACTTTTTTGGTTAATTAGATTTTTCTGGGGAAAAAAATCACCTTTTTTTATGACGTAATGGCACGCGTTGCACCCAACACATTAGTTTGTGGTGCTTTAGCAACTAAGCGATGTTTAGGGTATGGTGCTGAGCGCACCTAAGCAATAATCAAGAGTGTTGAGGCCAATTTTGCCTTGATATTTTTATACTTCCTCCGATTCTTTTTAGTGACAACAAAGGTATTTTCACGTATTTCAAGGAAGAGATTTAACAATGTAAACGAGCAAATTTTTCAAAGTTATTTTAATGCAATGAAGAATGCGATTATAACTTCATTTGTGTTAAATTTTCTTTGATTAATTTGCTCGTTAACATTGTTAAATCTCTTCCTTGAAATACGTGAAAATTCATTTGTTGCCACTAAAAAGAATCGGAGGAAGTATAATAGTTGATCTCAAATAAAAAAAGTAAATAATATAAGTGAGCAATAATTAGGTGGGTCGGGTTATATTTGTGCATAAAGAGTCATGTCCAAAGATGCGGGTTTTGTGGGAAAATATATCAGTTCGAGCTTTGAGCAAAAAGGATACATACTTCTACCGTATTATATTAACTGCAACGATTGGATATTTTTTCTTTCTACTTTATATGTCAAATCGTTGCAATTAATACGATATGGAGGGAGTATTTGGTTGCCCAAACCCTCACTTTTTCCAAGTGGGTGGGACCGGGCCAAATGATCAGGATACTAAATGATCGCCTCCATAACAAACTCAGCTCTGTTAAAACTCTAGAGGATCTAAACACCTATCCTAATATGAAACCCTAATAGGCTAGCAACTAAATAGGAGCGGAGGAAGTATATTATTAGAGCGGGCGCGGATCATTTTGACTTTCGTTGGAGCATGAATTAAACAATTGTTAAAAGAAGATTGACTTGCCAATCATGCATTTCAATTCGTTTCATCTAGAGTAGAACGAAGCTTGCTTGGTTCATTACTCAACAACGATAGCAAAAAGATATTTGTATTATTGTTGTTGACATTCATTATTCATAATTTCATAGATATGATGTGATCACTTCTAATGACGTAAGAAGCTTATTGCATGGCTATTATCCTCTTATGGTTGAAGAAGTACGTTGAACCACGCGTTATCGTAAAACGACTTTCCCCTTTTGACTTCCATACTCTTTCTACTTCTCTTTCTTTTTTGTATTTTATTTTCTTTTATATATCTAAAATGCACGTGGGCTCCACTATTTGCATGCATAGCGGAGTTCGATTTTTTTTGGTAGGGTGTAAAACGTTGTTTCATAGACTCGTAGTATATATATGACTTTCATTAAACCATTGGCGTCGGAAAATATAATTGTAAAATGAGAATAGTGTGCAAAGAAAGGTAATTATCAAAATGAGGGGGGATGAAAATGGTTTTTTTTTTTTTACATTTTTTTTTTCAAATCATACTATGCAAAAGTGAAAAATAAGGAAAACATTTTTCTTGTGAAAACATTTTACGTATCCTAGCTACCAACAGAAACAATGTTGAGTCTATGAACAACTCGCATGCGAGTGTATGTGTTTCTTCTCATCATATTAATGAAGGGAAGTGTTAGGAAATGAACCTCGTATCGAGAATTATTGGAGAATTATTTTACTCCCCTGATGAAAATGGTTTTTTTTTCCAAATCATACTATGCAAAAGTGAAATAAAGGAAAACATTTTATCTTGAGAAAACATTTTACATACATATCCTAGCTACCAAACATAAAAATGTTGATGAGTCTATGAACAACTCGCATGTGAGTGCATGTATATGTCACAACAAGAAAATCGTTTTCGGCCGACCGCCATCCGACCGATTTTCGGTCGTAACACCCTTTACCGACCGAAAATCGGTCGGTGACGTCGGTCGGATTACCCTGTTCGGTAAAATCCTTTTCACGACGATTTTCGTCGGTGACGGATCACCGACCGTTTCACCGACCGATTTTAATCCCTCCAAAATGGAGGAAAGTGGGGTTTACCGACCGATTTTCCATTCGGTCGGTATTACCGACCGACATTCGGTCGGTAACCCCCACTTCCCTCCATTTTGGAGGGATTTCCGTGTGGTTTACGACCAAATGTCGGTCGTATTACCGACCGAATGGAAAATCGGTCGGTAATACCGACGCACATCCGGTCGGTAAACCCATCCATTTTTATTATTTTTTTTTGCTTTTTTTATTTTTTGGCTGGTTTTTTTTATTATTTTTTATTTTTATTTAAAATTAATTTAAATTAAAAATAAACGATAAAATAAAATAATAAATTAAAAGAAATATTTAAAATAAACATAACTTAAAAATTTATTTAAAAACGAATTGAATAAAAATTATATATTGAAACTAATAACTAAAAATATTTAAAAGTAACAATGTAACTATTTGTATATAAAGAGATTCGCTACCATAGATCGAAATCTGAGTAAGAACTGCTACGACGCTACGAAAGCTCCAGAAGCACCTGAGCCGTCTGTCCTATCCTCTGGACCTCCGGGAAAGAAGAACGGACCACCAAACGCCTCATGATAGCATCCATTGAGCCTTCATCTGTTGGAGGTACTCTTCTTGTTGCTTTTGCTTCTCCTCCATCTTCCGCCTAGCGCGCCTTTCCTCCATCAAAAGCTGCTCAGACTCTCCAAACGCTCGGACATGTCTGCCAACTGAGCTGAAAGTAATGGAGAGTTGGCGGATGCAGCGTGGCTCGCGAGGGCTTCTCATAATAGAAGAGGATCCGAATTTGCCGGAACCATGAACTCCCCTTTCTGAAGCCACCAACCGTGTCAAAAAAGACCTGGTGGGATCCGTGACGAGCCACTGGCCTGAGACTCAGACATCTTCTCATTAAATTATCCTGCAAATAGTTTAGTTAGTTCAAACAGTTCTTATAACATAAAATTCGGACACGTAAGACGCGAGAAGTCAAATTGGTCGTAATTGGGCCATTTTGGTCGTTTTTAGGTTTTCGAGCCTAACTTCTAACAAATCAAACCATTACTAGTTTTTAAAGCTTAAACATGTCTCATTTTAACTCACTTATGCTTCTTAGACCTATATTGGACACGTAAGACGCGAGAAAGTCAATTGCCGTATTTGGGCCATTTTCGGCCGTTTTAGGGTTTTCGAGCCTAACTTCTAACAAATCAAAACATTACTAGTTTTTAAAGCTTAACATGTCTCATTTTACTCACTTTATGCTTCTAGACCTATATTGACACGTTAAGACACGAGAAAGTCAAATTGGCCGTATACAGCAAACAATCTTGACAATAACCTGTACTCTGAACTAGTACTCCATATCTCACTATTAACTTAAGAAAATGTTAGAGCAAACACAATAAATAATAATGCTCTCTCATCTCACTATTCAACATGTACCAATGGATAATACTTGCATACAGAAGAAGAAATGCTTCAGATTTCAAAGTATGTCAATTACTTTTGAGATATGGAATTATTGGAATTTATTGTTAGAATATTATGCAAAGCAATTTGAATCAAACAGCTCCATGTTTAGCCATCTTTCACAAGCTTAAATTAACAAATAACGTCACAATTTGTTAATTCAATCAAGTCCACCAATTCCTACCAATTACATACCAATATCATTCGGATATAATTTACGTACGCATTTGATATATAGATATTCATATAAAATTGAAATTAATATAGAGAATAAATTATATTTTTAATTATATGTGACATTCAATTATATTGAAAGTTAATTTCCATTTATTTAAGTATTACAAGTACTTAATATGGTTATTTCTCTATCTCATCACTACATCACAATTCACATAGGTTTCTCATAGCTATTTAAAAGGTACAACCCCTTAATAGTGTGTTAATAGTATAATATTTCAATTAAAAATGAACAAAGAAAATAGTATGTCCAAAAGGCAAATGTACACATAGGAGTGTACATACAGTACAATCAAAGCAAATTATTTGCTATACAGATCTAGAAAAGGGCATTGCGGCATTGCATACATAACATAACAAAGGATAATTTGAATCAACGTGAAGTTAAACAACCAATTCCATACCAATTCACTACCAATTCATTAATAAATAATTAAACAACCTCAAACAAAAATATAATTAAACAATTTAGATTAAAATTAGAGCAGAATTAAACAAAAAAATAAAAAAAAATACCAAAGTCATGACAGCAGAGAGAGAAGCATGAGGCGCGGTTTGGCAGTTTGTGGCGAGCAGTGGTGGCGCGGCGGAATCCCAGGTGGGCGGCGTCTTCTGGCCTCCGAGTGGTCGCCGGCGAGGAAAAAGAAAGAAAGAGAAGAGAGAGAGCTGCGGCCGGCGAGAGACAGCGAGAGAGAGAGAAGCAGTGAGGCGGCAGAGAGAGAAGCAGTGATAGCGCCGGTGCCCTTCGCGCGCCGGGGAGAGAGTTGAGAGTGAGTGAGAGAGGGTTTGAGAGTGTGAGTGTGGTTTGAGAGTGAGGGGTTGTTTTACGGGTGAGAGAGGGTTTGAGAGTGAAATGAAAAATAAAATAGTTTTACGGGTTTGAGGGATTTGGTTGCGATTTTTTTTTTTAAAAAAGGCTTTTACCGACCGACGAGTCGGTCGGTAAAAGCCTTTTAAAGAGAGCCTTGTTTCATTTGTTGAAAGCACGTTTGTTGTTTTTGAAAAAAAAATATACATTACCGACCGACACTGCGGGTACCACGACCGATTTCACAAATCGGTCGGGTACCGACCGCAGTGTCGGTCGGTAATTTTGGCGGAAATTAGAATGTGGAGGTTTCAAGTTGAGGTTACCGCGACCTATTACCACCGATTTTGGTCGGTAATATTTTACCGACGACGCGGTCGGCAATAGTCGGTTTACCGACCAAAAAAAATCGGCGGTGAGGTCGGTCGGCCGAAATCGATTTTCTTGTAGTGTGTGTTGTCCTCATATTGATGAAGTATGATGAATTAATGAGACGGAAGTGTTAGGAAATGAAACCTCATATCGAAGATATATATAAGGAATTGTGTGCACATTTTATAAGTTAAATTAAAGGGATTGTTTCTCCTCATGTCACACTGTCATATAATTTTGAGTGTAACTCCATGAATTTAGATTTACAATCTTATTATTAGACGTAAGGAAAATTATCGTATTATATATTTTCAATATAAATAAATATGATAAACATCTATGCCGTTTGACAACGAGCTAAGAGGAAATTTAAAAAATTCGAAAGTTTAATGGTAGAAAAATGTTCTTGAGTAAGTTGATGAAAATAATGGCTGAAAATTTTGACAATAATAAAGCAAGTGTACATATTTTGGCGGCGTTGTGTAGTTTACCCTGTTCGAAGAAATAGATAGCACAAGTACGTAACATAGTAATGACTAATAATTAGTAGTCAAGTATTTATATAAAGACATTCTTTAATTAATTACAAATACAAAAGTGTGTTTTATTAATTTATTTAACCATCATATTGCTAACGGCGCCCCGAGTATTAGATAAGACTTAAATATATTTTCTAAAATAGTATAAATTTTGAAATACATGCCAAAATCACACGTTAATTGATGCAGTTAATGTTTATATTCACTTATTTTCTACTTTAGTTTTCTTATCCAACGTCTCGGGGGCGCTCGTTAGCTTTTGTCATTTACAGTGGCGACCTACATTGGCCCTGTGGTGCACGTGTACACCAGTCGGCCAAAAAATTTGGGCTGTTTTTTAATTTAAAACAGTTTAAAATAAGTATAAAATAAACTGAAGGTAATTATAAGCATATGTTGCATCCTAGCCCCGTGGTCTGAAGCCTTGTTATTTTGCCCATACTCCCGTGTTCGATTCCTCCTAAGTCCTAACTAAGGTTTTTTTTTTTTTTTTTGTTTTATTTTTCCTCTCTTTCTCTCAAACTCAGTCATCTCTCTTCTCTCTCAAACTAATCTCTCAAACCCTAAGTCCTAACTCAATCTCTCAATCTCTCTCCTCAGACCTCGGCGCGCGCGGCGCCTACCGGTCAGGCGTCAGGGCGGTCAGGCGATCTCCTCGTCCCTCATCACTCGGCGGCTCGTCGATCGCTTTCTCAAATCTCAATACCCTCGACCCTCGTCAGATTGCGCAGCGAGCAGGCGGCAGCGGCCCTCTCAGCCTCTCTCCGTGTCTCGCGGCGGTCAGCACTCAGCAGTCACTCGACTCACTCGGTCACTCCAGTCAGGTTAGTGGCCCTAAATCTGACTCAATTTTTTTCTTTTTTAAATTTTTATATTTCATTTTGTTATTTGTTATTTGTTATTGTTATTGTTTTTGTTATTTGTTTTGTAATTTTATTGTTATTGTTAATTGTTATTTGTTATTTTGTTAGTAATATTGTTATTTGTTAATTGTTGCAACTTGGTATAATATATTGTATTATTGATTTATTGTTGATTTGTTGATATATTTTTAAGTTATTTGTTAATATTCTGTTTTTGTTACTAATTACTATTGTTATTGTAAAAAAAAATTCTGTTTTGTTACTAATTTACTATTGTTAGTTTGTAATTTTGTTCATAGAATTTGTGGTTGATTGTTCATAAGAATTTGTAATTTAGAAAGTGTTGTTAATATTTGTAGTAGCTAGTTGGTGACTTGGTGTTGATTGATTGTTTTGTTTGTTCAATTTTCTAGAATGAAGCGTAAGCGCACTCTTTAATATGTTTATGTATTTTGTAATATTTTGTTAAAAAATTATTTTTTTACAAGTTGTTTAAATTTAGTGACCACCAGCGGATTCCTGGTCCGCCACTGTCAATAATAATTGCATGAGTTTCTTTGTTGCATGTTGAATCAATTTGACTCTTTTTATCGTGATCATATCTTCGGTCTTTGTTATTAACCGTGTAATTAAGAGAAGTACATATGTTGTACATTTTTTCACTCACTCTTGCATATATATATACTTTTACTTATTATTTATTATTTATTTATTTATTATTTATTTATTTATTATTATTATAAGAAAAGTTAATTGTTAGGTTATGGCTGTGGTGCTGTGTATGAAAGAATTGATAGATGCTGAAACTTTATACAAGTATACGATAGAACAAGAGTTTATTTACAAGACTAATGACCGATGATATTTAGCGTTAAATCATGTTCACACGTTAATTGTACATATAGAATATAATAGACCCTTAACGTTATATATAAACTGATCTGATTGAGTTGATATATAATACGGAGTACGTACATATTTGTCTTCTGTAATTAATAATAATGCCATATATACTTTCACACTTGTAGTTCAATGGTGTATAAACACTTCCATTTAATGCAAAATAAATTTGTTTGATCAAGAGAATTTTTTTATGCAAAATGAATTTGTCTTGAAAAGAAGATGATTAGCTTTATAATTGTCAAAAAATTAAACGTATTTTGTTTTGTAGTATTTACACATATTGATTCCTCTACGTACGATTAGGTGAGGCTAAATAAAGCCCTTCTAGAAGGTTTCTAATTTTAAAGGGTAGATTATTATTTAGGAGGTTATATATATTGCTTGAAAAAAACCCTATATATATTCATACCATTTACTCCATAGTTGTCTCGATCTTAACCAAGAGGTCAGGAATTCGAATTCTGGTCCTTGGAAATGAAAGAGATCGTTAGCCGTCTTTTACCCTTAAATGGAGCACCAAGCAGAGGGATTAGTCACTACTGCGCGGTGTATACCCTGATGTTCAATCAAAACATAAATACTCCATAGGTTTAACTTGTTTATCTATAACAATTAACGTCACAACTCTTTGTAAGATTAGGTGAATTGTAACATTATTCACATATAAAATTATTTATAAACACACTCAATATTCTCAAACTTTGATTATATGTAGATAAAAGACACTATGAAAATATAATTAGCTTGAAGTTTTTCGTATTAAGGATAAATCAAGTTATATGAACCAAATTGATGAAATCTACCGTAAAAGTTAACTAAGTGTAAAAAATTGAAATTGTCATAATTATCTGAATTGAATTGAACTAAAGTACCGACTACACAATTCAGATCAAAGAAACATGGTACCGGAGTATATGACTTTTAAAAACGTTTTTACGGCACGATATTCTTATAATTTGATTTTACTAAATAAATACAAAAACAAAATTAAGAGAATGAACATATTATTCTAATGACCTTCGAGGAAGAGGTAATTGACCACTTTGTTCAAAATTTTTCCCATGCATGTACATACACCACCATACCAATAAAAAGGCATGCCATAAAGTAATAAAAGGCGAAGAACCAAGTGAACTCACTTCAAAAAGCATTGACATGATATATATGATAAGAATAATTTATTTTTTGAAAGAAATATGATAAGATAATTTATAAGAATTCCGATTGATTGATTATTGAACCAACCTATGAAATAGAGGTCATCATCTTTTATATAATCTTAATATAATATATAAGGACAAATTAGGACATATAATTCTGACGTAAAGTCACTAACTCACAAAATTAGGCATCTAATCAACAGTCAAAACGTGCTTAATTATATTCTCCAATTCATTCTTTCGTACGATGCCAACACTAGCTAGATTACAATACTACAAAAGCGATATCGAAAATTAGCATGTGTATGGTTTAATCGGTTGTATAATTGCAATACGATTGTACGAGTGCTACACAAAACGATAACTAAAACATTATTGTATTGTGAATTGGATTACTAACTTCATTCTATATTAGAAGGTGGGAACATGTTGCTCAAATATAGAGTATTATTAATTATATTATGTGATGTATTTTTTTATATATATATATATTATGTGATGTATGTTATTAATATATGATCATCACTTTTGTTAAAAGTGGGAACATTTTGGTGTACTTTTAAGGAAACTTTGTG
This sequence comes from Bassia scoparia, assembly GCA_008642245.1. Lineage (NCBI taxonomy): Eukaryota > Viridiplantae > Streptophyta > Magnoliopsida > Caryophyllales > Amaranthaceae > Bassia > Bassia scoparia. The sequence continues at coordinate 19,253 of SNQN01007986.1, read as the reverse complement.
AGGTAGATTGACTATTCATTCTATGTGACATAGTAGTGCATATGTACCAGAAGGTCAATTTATTTGATGTCATAAAACTAAATTTCATTTAAAATACGAATAATAATATAAAATATTATGAAGGTTTTATGTTTGCATGTGTTTTTTTACGAGTAGAATGATCGTGTAATAAAATACGTATGAATAAAATGACTCGTAAAAACAATTATATGCGAGGAAATTATAGACTTACAATAATTAAATTCTAACAACTTTATTTGCACTATACTCTCACCTCATCGAGTTATCGTAATGCACTCTGAATTAATTATCTCGTCGTTGTAAAAAAAATTAAAAAAATGATATTATCTCACTAAAATTATCAAAAGTTTTATCGTATACAAATTGATATTATCTCGTTGGAGATACCAATTCAACAAAATCTATATGAGTAAGATTTTGCAAAAAAAATATACAAATTTATTTTGTATGTCTATTTACATTATTCAAAGTAGTAATAATGTGTCTAACAAGCTAAGATTTTTTTATTTTATTTTTTTTGTCTTAATAGCAATTTAGCATAAAAGAGCAATATTTTTGCAACAAAAAAGAGAGGCAATTATTATATATGTAGGGTTGTTTTTAGTGTGTAAGTGGGGGCAACAAAGATTAATACACACACTCTTTATCACAATTTTGGTTTGCTAGTGTCAAAATAATAATGGTTGTAGGCCTCCAAACAAAACTATACCTTTGTAATTTGAGGATAGGATTAACAAAAGAAACAAGAAGAAGTAGCTTGGAAGTTGGAACTAAAACCATCATTTATTCCATCTTATCCCGACCTTTTTCGTTGTTAGAGCCTAGAGGTGAACAAATTCGAGTTCGGGCCGCGGATAGATATTAACGGTTCAGTATGAGATATTTTTCGGTTTGACCCGAGGAACAAAAATGTCCATTTATGTGTGTGGATCATTAAGGCTTTTATGTGAAAACGAGAGATGCGAGGACATGTCAACACTCAACACGAACTTATTTTGCTTACCTCTGATCTACTATTGATCCTCACGTCATTCTGTACTTGAATAGTTAAATTACTATCGCTAATAGTTTTTGTGATAAGAAACACTTGCTAGATCCGATGAATCGAGCCTACAACTCTCGAGTTCGGTTCACCAACAAGTACAGTGTGAAACCCTAATCCGATTTATTCACAAAACTTTTTACTGTCACGACTAATGAAATATCCGTTTAAAAAAAATTGTACTGCCACTAATTTTCATTTGTCATAGGTATCTCTGAACTTTTGTGTTTTTTCAAAAAAAAAAAAAAAAACTGAACTTTTGTGTTTTTTCAAAAAAAAAAAAAAAAACCCTCACATTTTTTACCCCTTTCAAAATGACTGTGAACTTTCTAATTATAAAACCCCAATAAGTGACTTTTTAGAAGGAAAATTCGACAGAGTCATGCACTTGCAAAAACCCAGAAAAAAGGGGTGATATTTTATGAAGAAAATTAGACAAAGTTATAATAGAAATTAGCTTATAAATACATTCCAGGGGGTGCGTATGAATTGAAAATTCGTTGAAATGTATTTATAAACTAACGTCTGTCATTACTCCGTATAATTTTCCTCCTATAAATTCAGTGATATTTAGAAAAGGGATCAAAATGTAAGAGACCTTTTTTTTAAAAAAAAACGCAAAAGTTTAAGGATACATGTAATAATATCCCGTCATATTTTTGATGGCTTATTTACTAACAGTAGTTTTCAAATGATGCTAAGTGTAATTAGTAAATTGCTGCGTGCAGCGGTCCTTCACTCCCCCAAAAAACAAAGGGCCCACAAAAGAGGGGCCCACTTCACTACTAAAAAAGGGGCCCACTTCACTGCTTTACGGCCTTTCTCAGATAGTGCTAAGCCTTCATTATACTATTCCAACGTGGCACATTTACAACACTCGTAATCTCAATTTTACCCCCCTCAAAAAAAAAAAAAAAGAAATCTCCTGAATAAAATCACTATCACGTGGTTCTTGTTTTAGTATCATCACAAAAATTCAAATCAACCGCGTTTAATTTTCCCAGTATTCTCCCATCCCCTTCTCTCCTTCTTACACGTGTCCTCCTCCCCTTTGACCAACACGCTTCTTTTACTTGTGTTGACTTTTTAAAACCACACATATATAAGAGCCCTCCCTCTTCTCGTATCACTCTCCTCATCATCCTAACACAAGCTTATACTTCGTATGTTCGTTACACTCTCCACACTCACTCTCTCTCCTCGACCATTCAAACCAACTCATATCACCTCGTTTTTTCGACGTACTCGAGAACTCTCGATCATTGATCCTCTACTAGATTAATTATTAAGCTAGAGCTGGTGGGGGAGTGTTCGTCATCCTCGACATCGACATCGACATCGACGGTAGCTACAATGGTCAAGAAGTCGCCGCCACAGCACGTAGACGACGACAACTCTAAGGGGGACGTTAATTCGGTTAAATACAAAGGTGTTCGGAAGAGAAAATGGGGGAAGTGGGTGTCCGAAATCCGTCTCCCGAACAGTCGGGAGAGGATTTGGCTCGGGTCCTACGATTCGGCCGAGAAAGCCGCACGTGCGTTCGACGCTGCGCAGTTTTGCCTACGTGGAAAATCCGCTAATTTTAATTTTCCGGATAACCCACCCGATATTGCAGGGGGRCGCTCAATGACCCCCTTGGAGATACAAGCCGCAGCTGCCAGGTTTGCCAACCTGACAGCATCCGGCAATAATGATYATAATAATAATAARAARAARAACAACAACAGTAGTAGTAATAATCCCACAGTGGAGGAGTCGGGCGACGCGCTGTCGTACTCACCCTCCATGTCGGATGGTTGTACTACCACCACAAGCCACCAAATGGATAGTTTCGACGTCGCAGGGGTAGAAACGTCATTTCACGAGCAGCTTAGCTTGAGTAACACCCTCGGGTCGGGTAATTACGTCACAGAGTTCGGGTATTTTCCCGGGTTCGACGAATTTACCGCGGATGGTTTTTTTACCGCCCAACAACAATCAAATAACTTCGATGATTACGTTGGTCAAGAAGACACTTATGATGCCTCACTTTACCAAGACTCCTACCTTTGGAATTTCTAAAGAAAATTCAAGTAATTGAACATATTCAACTAGTAAAAAAGAAAACAATACAATGTAAGAAGAAGAATTTGGAATCATTTTTTTTTCAAGTTTCAAATTCTATTGAGGTAAAAAATTAATTTTACTCAGACAAAATAAACACACTATATATATAGTAGTGAATTTTTAGTAGTGATTTTTTAGGACACACGAAATGTAATAATACGAGTTGTTTAGCATTTTGTCGAACTGTATTTTTAGTCCATTTTTCGTAGCTTTTATATTGGATTTTTTTGTGAGGCAATTAATGGCTTCATTGACATACCAATTAAAAAAGATATGATCCATCTTTTGTTTTCCTAATTTATAATTTTTGTACTTATTTATTTTTGTATGTATCTCATTGTTTAATATTAATACTTACCACAAATTGTGTGTTATTATTATTATTATTATTATTATTATTATTATTATTATTATTATTTTTATTTTTTTAAATCATGCATCTTCAAGCTAAGAACCCATTTCATCAATGGTGATCAATTTGAAAAAACTGTTTAATCAGCCTATTTTTGCATGATTTTGCTTCGCTTATAAAAGCCCCAATTCAATATTATTCATTTACTATTAATTAAGGATAATAATATATATCTTGAACTAAAGTGTCATTATCATAGTTCATAATAATAATAATAATAATAATAATAATAATAATAATAATAATTCAATGGGATTTCCTTTTTCATGCTTGGATTTAATTTGCTTCTTCAACGATGCGAAATCGATTAATATATGAATCTTAGATCATACTTCTGAAAATGAAATTAAAGTTTAACACATGATATGATGTGAGCACCTCAAAAATATAAGAATAGTTGCATTAAGCAAGGTCATAATTTGATATTGGAATTTAAACTTGTATGTTTTGCCTTATCTTTATCATTTAGTTGGATTTTTTTGTTGTTGGTGGTGCCACCTTGTCGGGGTTGTTAAGTTGTTTTTGCCCACAACGGCCCCACCTTCGACGTACTAGTTGGATAATTATTCGTTATTTCCTATTTTCCATTAATTGATCAATATTACGTATAAATATATTAAAAGTTAATATTTCAAAATATATATATTTTTCGGAGGGAATAATTTATTTTAACGAGTTAATATTGACGAGTTAATTTATTTTTAGGAGGGATTAAATATGCGAAGTATATTTTAAATACTTTCGTTTTTCCGTCGTTCTCCGCTCCATTGATATTATCTCAAAATAGAATACTTTTACGACTGTCTAAACACGAAAAAAGAAAGACATTTGTGGAGAAGAAGGGATGGGCACAAACGGGTTGATTCTAGTAGTAGTATTAAATGGAAAGATGTGAAATGTGAATAGTATAAGACATGTGATGAAATGAGGAAAATGATAGAAAATGATGCCCTCCCACCATGCATAATGACGACAAAAGAGCAATAATGATATACAAGTATGTTATTGTTATTGTTATTGTTATTATTAATTAATGTTAATGTTTCAACAATAATTATAATTAGTAGGATTAGATGATTACTCCCTCCATTTTTATTTTTTTTGTTGTTTCATTCTATTTTTGACGCCGTGTTTAAGAGTTGAGTAGTTAGATCAAAAGAGCTAAGCAATTAGGTAAAAGAGTTGAGTAAGTTAAATAAAAAGGTTGATTAAATTAGGTACTGTAGTAAAAGAGTAAGGTAAGTTAGATAAAACAATAAATGTGTCATGTGTGGATGAAAATATTTGGAAAATTATAGTGAATGTTGAATTTAGGAAATGTGTAATGAAAGTTTAAATTAGAAAAGAATAATTCATAAATGTTATAGTAAATAAAATAGTTAAAAATAATAAAAATATATTTTTAATTTGATATGAATCAATTATTTGAAAACATCATAAATATAAAGTGAAACGGCTAATAAAAAACGAAGGGATTAGAAATTAGGATAATGGTGGCTTTAATAATGGAGTGTTGTGGTGGATCATAAAGGAACTTTTGTCACAAAGATTACGTGCTAACATGATCACATCTATTATAATAGTACTTGTTGAGTTGTTGTTATTATATATTTTGGACCATGCTATGCAAGTTTTAAGTATTACTGAAGCCCAACTTATCTCTCAACAGCCCACAAGGGACATAGCCACATGCCGGATTATACTTCGTATTACTCCCTCGGTAACAAAATAATCTCAACGTTTTGATATAAAGTAGAGAGAAAAAGTGTCAAATCGTTGAAATAATTTTGATACGGATCAGAGGGATCTGAGTATTTAAAGTACCCACAATAGGGTCCCATTTCGCATCCTCTTCCCCAACATATTATCGAAACAAGGAAGATTGTCTCTTTTCATTAATTTCATTCTATTTTATGTTATGCAAACAAAGTGTTAGGAAATAAACATAACTTAATTTCATCTAGGAAGACTTAAGAAGATTAACAAAGAGATTTGTTTTGGGAAAAGATATTGTATATCTTTCCACATATTTTGTTGTTATCTTTTATACTTTCCTAGTTTAATGAGGGTTGTAATTAGGAAAATAAATTATTTTATGGTATGTAATCAAATAGGGTGTTTTAGTCTTGAGTAGCAAGCAAACTATCTTAGTTGATGTGGAATTTTATGTTTAGCCTATAAATAGAAGGTTTAGGCTATAATATAAAAAAAGTCGGGAGACACAACGTTCCACATACAAACTCGTTTGGGCCCCAAATCTAGCATGTGTTCATCATATGATCATATGAACTCATGATAAAAATTTCGATATTTTTTCCGATTTTTTTTTCGGGAATATCATTTTCATGATGTATAATCTACGTTTTTTGGCCAAAAAATGACGTCTTGGTTACCCGTTTTGGTTTTACCAAAAATTTCTTTCATACCTTCAGGGTGATGAGGAATGAGTATTCCAAGAGTTTCGACCCCAAATATCGCGAGTGTCGTGCCTCCCACGGACGTTTCGACATCTTGTCACTTTTTTCCAAAATTTTTGCTTAACCCAACCAAATTAAATCTCCTCGTTTTTTGCCCCAATATTTGCCTGCCATCGTTATAAGGTTTTAGTAGGAACCCATGATAAAAATTTCAGGAATTTTTTCAAAAATAATTCGAGGACCAAATTAATGACGTCTCGACCAAAAAACAACGTCTCGGTGTCCTGGCTCGATTTTGCCCAATATTTCTCACACACCTTAAGGATGATTAGGGATAAATATTCCAAGAGTTTTGTCCCCAAATATTGAGTTTCGTGCTTCCCACATGTGTTTCGACATTTTGTCGTTTTTTCTTAAAATTGGCTTGCGGACTCCGAATCTTCACCAAATCTCCTACCCCAAAATTTTCCTGGCATCGTTATATGGTTGTGGAAAACTATGGTAAACATTTTGGCAATTTTTCCAAAAATTTTCCGGAGACCACATTTTCGTGATGTATAATCCACGTTTTTTAGCCAAAAAAGACGAATCGGTGACCCGAATCGCTTTTGCCCAGAATTTCTCTCACACCTTGAGGGTGACGAGGGATTACTATTCCAAGAGTTTCGGCCGAAAATACCGAGTGTTGTGCCTCCCACAGGAGTTTACATTTTGTCGCTTTTTCATGAAATTTGGCTTGGGGCCGCCGAAACCCCATCAAATCTTCTCGTTTTGGCTGCAATTTTTTTTTTTTTTTGCGTCGTTTTATGGATATGGGTCCCATGGTAACAAATTTTGCAATTTATCTGATAATTCTCTGAAGATCTCGTTTTCCTGATGTATAATTCACGTTTTTCGACAAAAAAACAACATCTCGATGATCCGACTCAATTTTCCCATAATTTTTCCCATAACTTGAGGATGATAAGAGATGAATATTCCAAGAGTTTTGACCCCGAATTTCGAATGTTTTGCATCCCACGGGAGAGTCAACGTTTTGTCCTTTTTTTTAACTTTGGCTTGTAGCCTCCGAAACCCCATCAAATCTCCTCGTTTTAGCCCAAAATTTAGTCTAGCATCCTTATTTGGTTGTTGGAACCAATGATATAAATTTTGGAAAAATTTTCGGAGACTTGATTTTCGTGATAAATAATCCACATTTTTCGCCCAAAAAACTATGTCTCGGTGACCCAGTTCGGTTTTGCTCATAATTTGTCCTACACCTTAAGGGTGCTGAGGGATGACTATTCCAATAGTTTTGGCCCCAAAAACTGAGTGTCGTTCCTTCCACGAGCCTTTCGACGTTAAGTCGCTTTTTCGTAAAATTTGGCTTGTGGCCACTGAAATCCAATCAAATCTCTTCGTTTTGGCCCCGAATTATACCTGGTATCGTTATATGGTTGTGGGAACACATGGTAAAAATTTCGGTTCCAGAGACCACAGTTTTGTAATGTATAATCCACGTTTTTCGGCCAAAAAACGCGTCTCGGTGACCCAACTCGATTTTGCCCAAAATATCTCTGACACCTTGAGGGAGAGAAGGGATGACTATTCCAAGAGTTTTAGCCCCAAATACCGAGTGTGGTGCCTCCCACGGGCCTTTCGATATTTTGTCGCTTTTTAATGATGTATAATTCACGTTTTTCGGCCAAAAAACGACGTCTCGGTGACCCATTTCGATTTTGCCGAGAATTTCTCAAACACCTTGAGGGTGATGAGGGATGACTATTCCAAGAGTTTCGCCCCCCAAATACCAAGTTTCATGCGTCCCATGCGTTTTTATGTTTCGTCGCTTTTACATAAGATTGGCTTGCGGCCTCTGAATCCCCATCAAATATCCTTGTTTTGGCCAAAAATTTTGTCTGACCTTGTGCGAACCCATGGTAAACATTTTGATACTTTTTCCAAAAAATTTCCGAAGACCTCATTTAGGCAAAAAAAAAAAGTCTCGGTTACTCGGCTCGGTTTTGCCCAGAAATACTCCCAAACCTTGAGAATGATGAAGGATGACTATTCCAAGAATTTGTCCGGAATTTCTGTCACACCTTCACGGGCATGACAAATGAATATTACAACAGTTTCGCACCCGAATGATAAGCATAATGCCCCCTACGAGTGTTTCGATGTTTTTTCTCGGTTTTTATTTAATGGACTCTAAAGTCCACCATATGGACTTATTTGGCTCCCAAATCTTTCTTGGGCCCATCATATTATCATATGAACCCATGGAAAAAAATTTGGCAATTTTTCCGAAAATTGTCCGGAGACCTCATTTCAATGATGTATCATCCACGTTTTTTGGCCGAAAAATGGCATCTCGGTGACCTAGCTCGAATTTATCTGGAATTTCTGTCACACCTTCATGGTCTTGAGAAATGAATATTCCAACAGTTTCGCACCCAAATGATAAGCATACTGCCCCCTACGAGAGTTTCAACGTTTTCTCGGTTTTTCTTTAATGGACTCAAACGTCCCCCGTATGGAATCATTTAGCCCCCAAATCTTATTTGGACCCATCATATTATCATATGAACCCATGGTAAAAATTTTGGCAATTTTTCTAAAAATTGTTCGGATACCTCATTTCAGTGACACATCATCCACGTTTTTTCGGCCAAAAAACGGAATCTCGGTGACCCGGCTCGAATTTGTCCGGAATTTCTATCACACCTTCACGGTCATGAGAAATGAATATTCCAACAATTTCGCACCCAAATGATTTAGCATAATTGCCATACAAGTTGTTTCGACGTTTTTCCTCCGGGTTTTTAATTTAACGGACAAAAAGTCCCGCCGTATGTACTTGATTTGGACCCAAAATCTTCCTGTAACCCATCATATTATCATATGAACCCATGGTAAAAAGGTTTGGCAGTTTTCTGAAAATTTTCGGAGACCTATTTCCAATGATGTATCATACATGTTTTTCCGGCTAAAAAAATGCATCTCGGCGATGCCGGCTCGAATTATTTCGGAATTTCTGTCACACTTCACGGTCACTGATAAATGAATATTTCACAATTTTAACCTAAAAATGATAAGCATACTGCTCCTACGAGTGTTTCGACGTTTTCTCGGTTTTTTTCTTTAACAGACTCAAAAGTCCCCCGTATAAACTCATTTGGCCCCCAAATCTTCTATGGACCCATCATATTATCATATGAAGCGCAGGTAAAAAATTTGGCAGTTTTTTTCGAAAATTGTCCGGAGAACCTCATTTCAGTGATGTACACCACCGTTTTCGTTCCAAAAATGAACATCTCGACAACCCGGCTCGAATTGTCCGAATTTCTATCACACCTTCAGGTGAATGAGAAATGAATATTCTAACAGTTTCGCACCCAAATTTGATAAGCAATACTGCCCTTCTTTGAGTGTTTCGACGTTTTCTCGACTTTTTTTAACGGGGTCAAAAGTCCCCCGTATGGACTCATCGGCCCCCAAATCTTTCTTTAGACCCATCATATTATCATATGAACCATGGTAAAAATTTCGACAATTTCGAAAAATTATCTCGGAGACCTCATTTCAGTGATGTATCATCCACAGTTTTTTGTCCGAAAAATGACATCATCGACAATGCCGGCTCGAATTTGTATGGAATTTTCCTGCACACCTTCACGGTCATTAGAGATGAATATTCTAACAGTTTTGCACCTAAATAATAAGCAATACTGCCTCCTACGAGTGTTACGCGTTTCTTTTCGGTTTTTTTCGTTAATGGCTCAAAAGTCCCCCAATATTAGGATCAATTGGCACCCAAATCTTCTTTGGACCCATCATATTATCATATGAACCCTGGTAAATTATTTTGACAATTTTTCCGAAAATTGTCCGGAGACTCTATTTCTAGTGATGAGTAATCAAGTTTTTCGACGCGATAAATGGCATCTCGGGTCCCGACTTAAAATTGGTCCAGAATTTCTGTCACCTTCACGGTCATGAAATTACTTTTTGCAATAGTTTTTCTTTACGGGCTCAAAAGTACCCGGCCCCGTATGGACTCGTTTGTCTCCTCCCAAATCTTCCTGGACCCATCATATTTATTATGTGAACCGCATGGTAAATATTTCGGTAATTTTTCAAAAAATTGTCCGAGATCTTATTTCAGTGATGTATAATTCCACGTTTTTCGGCCGAAAAATGGCACTCGGCGTCCCGACTTGAATTTTGTCCGAAATTTTCTGTCACAACTCGCGGCGTCATAGCAAAAATGACTTTTGCAATAGTTCCGCACCCAAATACAAATATACTGCCCCTTATGAGTGTTTCGACTTTGCTTCGTTTTCCTTTAACGGACCAAAAGTCCCCATGAACTAATGGGCCCCCATAATCTTGGACCCATCATATTATCATGTGAATCCCAGGTAAAAGTTTTGGCAATTTTTACCAAAAAATTTATCCGGAGACCTCATTCAGTGATGTATAATCCCGTTTTCTGTCGAAAAATGGCATCTGGTACCCGGATCGAATTTGTCTTGGAATTTCTGTCATACCTTCACGGTCTTGAGAAATGACTATGCCAACAGTTTCTCCCCAAATGTAAGTAGCTGCCCGTACGATGTCGTCGACGTTTCCCCATCGTTTTTTCTTTAACAGACGTCAAAAATCCCCGTAATGGATATCATTTGGCCTCCAAATATTTCTTGGATCATCATATATTAGGTGAACTCCATGGTAAAAATTTCGGCAATTCCCAAAAATTGTCCGGAGACATGTTTTCAGTGATGGTAAATCCAACGGTTTTTTTTCGACCGAAAAATGACACTTCGACGACCAATGCTCGAATAGTCCTGATTTTGTCACACCTCCACGATCATTGAGAAATGACTGTTCACACAGTTCGCATCCAAATAAATAAGCATTACTGCCCACGAGTGTTTCGAGGTTTACCTAATTTTTCTTTAACGGAATCAAAAAGTCCCCCATATGGACTCATTTGGCCCCCAAACCTTCCTTGGACCCATCAATATTATAATGCAAACCCATGGTAAAATTTTCGCAATTTTTTTCCTAAATTGTCCGGAGACTTCATTTCAGTGAATGTATAATCCAACGTTTTCGGTCGAGAAAATGGATCTCGGGTTCCTAGCTCGGAATTAGTCCGGCAATTCTCCTTGTCACATACTATCACGGTCTGAAGAAATGACCATCCAACAGTTTCGCACTCCAAATGCTAGGCAAACTGCCCTTACGAGTGTTCGACGTAACTAGTTTTTTTTTTAACGGACTCAAAAGTCCTCTCGTGTAGAACTCATTTGGCCCGACAAAATCTCCTTGGACCCATCATATTAATCATGTGATCCATAGAAAAAACTTTCCGCAATTTTTCCGAAAATTGTCTAGAGTCTCATTTCCAGTGATTGTATATTCCGTTTTTCGCCGAAAAATGGGCATCTCAGCGACTTGGGTCAAATTTGTACGGAAATTTCTGTCACACTTTCAAAGGTCAAATAAAAATGATATCCAACAGTTTTGCACCCAATCTTAAGGCATACTGTCCCCGCTTGAGTTTACCGACGTTTTCCTCGTTTTTTATTTAACGGACTTCTCAAAAGTCCTTCCGTAATGGAACTCATTTGCCTCCAAATATTTCCTTGCACCCATCAATAATATCATGAACCATTGAGAAAATTTTGGCCAAATTTTCCAAAAATTGTTCCGGGATATCAGCTTTCGTGATGTAATCAACGTTTTCGGTCGAAAATGGCATCTTGTGACATCGACTTGAATTTGTTCGGAATTTTGTCGCAGCTTCACGGTCACGGAGAAATAATAATTCATAAGTTTCACGACCCAAATGCTAAGTATACTGCCCCTAGAGTGTTCGATGTTTTCTCCTTTTTTCTTTAACGAACTCAAAAGTCCCCCGTAATGGAACTGAATTTGGCCCTCAAACTTCTTGGACCATCATATTATCATGTGACCCTGGTAAAAATGTTTGCAATTTACTGAAAATTTTCAGACCTCATTTTTCGGGATGTATAACCCACGTTTGTTTTTGGCAAAAAATGACATTTTAGTGCCAGACTTGCTTTGACAAATTTTACCCACCAAACTTAAGAATGAGGGGTGGAATCCTTTTGGGCTAAGTTTTGCACCAAATACCGAATGTAGTGCCTCCTATGAGTTGTTTCGATTTTGTCTATCCGCCCTTCGCGGCTCCAAAGTCCCATGTATGGACTCTTTTTAGGTCCCAAAGTGGGCATGGTTTCAATCGTATGATTATTTGAACGCAATGGTAAAATTTTAGATAAAATTTCCGGAGACTTCATTTTCTTGATTTAATCCACGTTTTTTCTCCTAAAAATGTAGTTTTGGTGACCCACCTCGATTTCCCCGAATTTCGCGAACATTAAAGGGTCATGGGGACGACTCCTTGCCAAGTTTCGACCCCAAAAATAACGAGCATAGTGCCTCCTACGAGCATTTCGATATTTTGGTCGGGTTGTTCGTTTCGCGGCCCCATAATGGCCTCCATATGGATCTTTTTGGGACCTAAGTTTGGTGATATGAATGAAATTTCGAAAGATTAGTTTTGCTTTGAACTCACGATGTCGAAACATGTGTGAGAGACACAAAACTTAATATTTGGGGCCTGAAATTTGGTAGGTCATCCCCGCAATGACTTTCAAGGTGTGGGAGAATTTCGGAAATAATTTAGACAGTGGCCGATACAACCCAATAATTGAAATTTATTAGTCGACGTTTTTGGCCTCCATAAGCCCTGTCATCGAATGACCTCAAAACTTTGATAGGTGATGCTATTATAAAAAAAAATCCCATTCCTTCTCTCTCTATACCAGCGAGAGCGAACAAAATAATAAACCTCCGTTCCCGTCCAAGTTTCTGCTATTATATTTTCGATCATATACCTCTATAAGTTTTGTGTGGGAAACTCTATGTGATAGAAGAAATGAAATATCTCGTGGGAAAGTTGGTGTGTCGATATTGCAAGCCAATGTTAAGGGAAAACCGTTTGCGTTGGTTTTAGGCAATGGAAGACCGAACCTCAAGGGTGTAACGAATGCGAATGACTTCTCGAATAACCACTTTGACTCACGTAGCGACCCCACTATGAAAATAAAGACTCTGATAATGATTGATACGTCTTTTGAAGTATGAGGGCCGGTTACGTGTTTCGGGTCAATGAATACACCTTGGTGAATTGAAAGAGCACCAGCCCATACCATCATATACATCAAACCCAAGCTCCACACATGACCATGATCCCCTTCTACCCATCTAAACGTTACAATTCTAGAACCCTCTTTTTTTTCAATAACCGATTTAAACATTGTTATTACTAACAACATCTTCTTCAATCCCAGATCTTCCTAGGGTTTCATATTTCATTAATATTCAACTTTTTATCAATCTCACCACCTCATCTCTTATACTTTCTATTCAGTCAACTCTCAACACCTTCACTCACACCAACTTTATTCAGGTACTTTATGTCTTGTCTCGTCACTTTAAAAGATTCAATTTTCAATAAGAAGGTTTCCTCTCATTTCACAAAATTGTTCCAAGTTTCAATCTTTTGTGTTGTTAAGCTAATTTAGATTGTGGGTATTTGAGTTTTAGTGTCAATTCTTTGTCTTTCAAAGTGGGGTTTATATCACATTGGTTAATCTTATTTTGAATTTGATTACACTTACACTATATATCAGTTCAATGTTTTGTCTTTAAGCAATTTAGATTGTGGGATTAGTGTTTTAGTGTCAATTCTTTTGGTCTTTGGAAAGTGGGTTTAATATCATATTGGTTAATCTTGTTTTGAATTTGATTCCTTTACTATATATGTCAGTTTCATCCTTTTGTTTTTAAGGCTGAATTGATTGTGGGAATTAGTTGTTTTACTGTCCTAATTCTTCGTCTTTGAAAGTGGGCTAATGTTCATATTGGCTATTTTGTTTGAATTTGATTATTGAATGAAGCAGAAGAAAGGCAGCAACACAGCTTACAGCAGCCTGTTTCAAGCAGGAATTTGCCAACTTTTGAAGATTCAGACCTTCAACACTCAAAGTGGTGCTTTTGGTGCCACTGAACAAGGGCTTAATCAGAGGACTTTCCGCCCTCTTGTTGTTAAAGCTGCACTGTTGTTGCACCTAAGGTATTAACCTTTCTCACTAGCATAAATCATTCTAGCATTTCTGATTTGGTGTAATATTAGTGTATTTTCGAACGGTTTTATCAGCTAAATTGTTGGCTTGGTTTGATGTTGCTCGAGGAATTCTTGCCAAGATTGAAGGTTGATTGTATGTATTGAGATTAATGGTAAATTTGATAATGGTGTGGGCATGTAATGTTTTTGTGATTGTATTAGATATGTGAAATTAATGGGGGTTTGGTATTCATTTGATAGTGTGTGAAAATAATGGAGGTTCAATGTCTGTCACATTGTAAAGCCTGATGCTTCGCACAACTTAGGTGTGAGATCATGTATTTCGAAATATCTAGTTTTGGCAAGTATCGTGTTAATGATGTATGGTCTTGAACTCTAAAGTGTTGAGTGTTAAGATGAAGGAAGTATACTCCAAATCTCCAATCAGTGCCCCATTGGTTTTAGGTGGGGGGAAAAGCGCATATCGTATCTGTTTGCAGCTAAATTTTGGGTGCATTGTGGCCCTCGCACTTGTGATATTCTCGACAGTGCTGGATTGTAGGATTGATTGTATTTCGATGCTTTCTTCACTTGATTGCTCGCTGGAATTTATATATGATTGTTAGCTACTCTCTCACTCTTTCTGCTGGGTTGTTACTAGTTGGTGACAAATTACAGTAATGGATGTTTGCATAACAATTTCACATATATTTGTATAACATACAGCCTCGAAATAATACTGTTTTGTGTGGAAATGTGTTCAATTAATGTATCATCCTTGATTCATTGTGTCGAGTTTTGTTTGACACACTCAAAATTTGCATTGTTTTGACATGATTGTACCCAGTTATAGATGTCTTGGTTTTAATTGATAATGTAAAAATCTTTAGAGATACAGTGCTATTTCAGTAAGTGTTAGCGTGCTCTCCTCTTACATAGAAGATGTGCAATTGGCGTGGTTGAACTTTGAATTGGTGGCTGATTCCGCTGATCTTCGGCACATTAACTTTGATAGATTCGAGGGAGTCCTGTTAATGGAAATATATTTGGAGTACAAAAACCTAGAGTTTGATCAAACACTGACACTTTAATTACGCAATTGAACAGTATACATCAGTAAAGCCTCTAGCTGACAGAGTGCTAACAAGATCAAGGAAGCAGAGGAGAGACTTCTGCTGGTGGAATTTTGCTACTCCTACAAACAGCTCAAACCAAAGCCACCAATTTGGTGAGTTGTGGCCTGGCGGAGAGGGAGGACTGTTGGGAAGAACAATTTGCAATTGTGTCAACGTAATTTATATGTTTTAGAATTAAATATGTTTTTTGATGCTAAAACATTGCCTCTGATTGACCTGTTTTCTTAAATAATCTCCTTTGCTTCCACAGACTGGTGCTCAAGTAGATTCCAAGTATGCTGGGACTGAGCTGGAAATTTAACGGGCGAACCATTATTGAAGGATGACATTATGCTTCTTTGAGACAGAAAGATATTAAATGGATCTTAAGCCTATGAACGAAGAGTTCTCATTAAGGTCAGGCCCCTGGATACTATTATAAACCTCCTTGGATACAAACATGTGATGTGTACCAGCTTGGTAGACAGTGAGTTGCGAGTTAGGAGTGTTGAACTTCAAAAGTGTAAGATGGGAACAATTGACTGGAGTGCATACATTATGGCGTCATCTTAAGTTTGCATACTTTTGCTTCTCATTTGGGTTGGAATGATAACATAAATTTTTTTGCGTAGGGAATATAGCGTTTTTTCCGGCATAGTAGCTAAATGCCTTGATATATTTTGCTATAGTGCTGAGGCTGAAGGAAAACTGCTGGAGTGTTTACTATTGGCGGAGACAGCCAAAGAGAAACATCAGTTGGAGAGTGTAATAATCCTCATTCCAATCTTTTCGTCAATTATGTTTTTTTTTTGGAGTTCCAATTTCGAGGACTCTTCATAGACCTATTTCTCTGTAATCTCATGTAACCGTTTTTATATTTGGGTGAAACTAGGTGATTGCAGTCGGACCTGGACCACTGATGAGGAAGGTAACAAGAAAGCCACTATCAATTTCACCAGGAACACAGTGATGTATCCAAGTATCGCCGGAAATGAGTTCAAGGGCAAAGATGGTGCTCGAACACATAGTCCTCAGATAGCCTGAATGTATGGCTGTGCTTCTACTTCTTAGTCACGAAACCTAGAAACCGTGAAAAGGAGTGTTTAGGTGGCAAATTAATTTGTAGCAATGAGAGGCATCATGATTCAATAAAAGATTCGACAGAACTAGTATCAAGTGTTTTTTTTCAAATTAGAAGTGGTTAATATAGTTTTTGGCTTGGCAATTTTGGTTACTCTTGCGATCTCTCTTTATGAATGCTTTCGTAATGTTGAAAATTGAATAAATCAGTAACAAAAAGGGTTTCCTGAGTTTTGGATGGATTGAGTAGTTAGTGCAAAACATTGGGTATAAATCAAATGTCAAGCGCGATCGCAGTTTGTGACAGTTAGTCAAGGCAATATTTATTTAACGAAACATGTATTAGTCGAAACCTAAATTTCATTAGTCATCAGAAACCAACCTTATATTAGAGCTTTTTGAGATAAATGGATAAGAAAATAAAGGGAAGCGAATAAACTTTACAACAATGAACATATGAAAGTAACGCAATGTGTTATTACCCAAATCTTTTTTTTTTTTTGGTTTTGTACAGTACCAATTTTCTCAAAGAAATTTAAGAACTAATTAACTACAGCAGTAAGATCTAGATCTGCTAAACGCATTTTACATTGGCCATATTCGTAATGTGATATAAGTGTGAATTAAATTTCAGTCACCCTCATTCGCATATGGAGTCAGGACTGCTAAACTTATATCTATCACAACACTAGCTTTACAGATAGGTTGCATGAAACAAATGCCGGTACGGAAGGCTAAACCAAGTCCATACTTCTATTACCTGGGCCAATAGTTAACTTTCTGTTCCTAGCTTCAATTTGGATAATTGTGAACTATGTGAGACGAAGCTCAAAAACGAAACTGTTTAAGTTCATTTAATGTAATCGGGTTAGTTGATATTGTGAACAGTGGAGGCTAGGGTATAATTAAGTTCCGGGAGCCTACCCAAGAATAGAGACCTGTCGATGAAAAGGGTTGCTTTACAAAATGCATACATCCACTATACATGCCTCGACTGCATTGGTTTCATTCACCCGATGTCCTGTGCCCTTTCATCAGCAGATCCGAAAGGATAGTGTGAAATGTAACCAACTCCTCATCATATTGAATGAGGTCGGCCGAGTGATCATCGTATTGTCCTCTCCAGCATTCTCACTGTCAGTCCCACTAGAGGGCTTGATTCGGATTGGTCCACTAACCTAATCTCCATCCAAACTCATCTGCTGGACCTCAAATAGATGAGATCTTTTAGCTTGAACACAATTACAAACTCACTGCAAAATGAAACAAGAAAACGTTTAGGATAAAATTTGAGATAAGTAGATTTGAAAGACCTTACTATTACAGTGTATCTTTTACTCCCATGGATCATCTCCCACCAGTAGGATGTCATTTCATGATCTACATAGACTAATTTGTCCATCCGTTCTTTGGGGATCTTCCAGTTGTCCTTTCAATGCCAAACATTCCGAGCAAGATGCGCCTTAGCTCGTCATATTCTTGTAATCGGGTAACACATCAATGGACCTATCCAACTGAGACAACGTTTTGCACCTTTTGATAGATAAAAGAAGCACAAATAAGTTTTCATGCAACTAAGATTATAATTCAATAAAGTAAGGAATCAACCATTAAATCCACACAATGGCATAGCACAAACCAAACATAAAGAAAAAATGTAATAAGGCTTATCATACATCTAAACAATATATCCACGCAGAATTGAACAAGCATTTCTAAACTATGCAAAATACAAGCAGAAATGATTACATGAAGTTTGGTTGTTAATGTTCATTGGTATCAAATTCAAATGGGAAAAGCAAATGGATGGTTACTATAAGCAGGCAATCATAAATTTTTAAAGCATATCCAACATATCATCCCAAAAATTTTTGCATTCAAACAACCATTCCAACAATACAAACCATAAGTAAAAAAAAAAGTACAAACCATAAGTAAAAAAAAGTACAAACATAAGAAGCTCGCAATTAGCACAACTAACCTTTGTTATGTCCTCATACGTTTGAGTCTGGCTTGGCCACATCCACCAACCCAAAACAGCAGGTCATTAATTGCTGCTATCATTTGAAACATCCTGGATTTGAAAGGAATATTTGGAACCCCAAATGACTGGGAAACTCATACCCAGCGACCGAGCAATTCCTGTTTCAAATATCCTAGGGCGCTCCATTGTAATCAGAAAGCAAGTTGTGGAGCTCCTTTTCCTGTGTCAAAAACCTCTTTGACAACAAAGTATCAGCAGTTAAAGTATCATTGGGGTTTGTTAGAGAAGACCACTCCTTGGGTGGGAACTGCCACATCCCATCCAATCCAAAATTCGGAAGTGATAAACTATGTTTTTGAAGCCACTGCATCCAAGCCATATGAAATGTGACAGAGAGGAATGCTTCCTAAATGATCAGTGATGATGCCATTCATCTTGATGGTTCTATTACCTTAGCAGGAATTTCAATTTTTGATCCTAATATCAGATTTCTCTTGAAGTTCTTGCACGATCTTACTGCTAGGTTCAACTGAATGCTCAACTAGCAGTAGGCCCCTGCTTGGTTTCGTTCAAAAAATTTGTTTGAGGAATCCGGCAATTATTTGGTAGAAGGTGACGTGGACACAATGATGGAGCATCTCCTTCTGTGGGGACTGATTGGAGATTCTTATAACACCTGTTTTCCTGTATTCCCTGAACTTGAACCACTGAAATGGGGGAGAACTCATAAGTGGGGAGGACGTCCATGGGTGCTGACACCTACTGTTGTGACTGAACTGAGAAAATTGACGCTGCTGCAAAAGTGGTTTTGTTTGATGAAAGCTGTGTTGGGTTGTTACTGGGGCTGGATCTGGAGCTAACCAGGAGAATGGAAGGATGCGACTGTTGTGAGTGTGGGGCTTGTTGAAGTTGCGTGTATTGAGGTTGTTG
>SNQN01007985.1:16694-31082 GCA_008642245.1 Bassia scoparia | reverse complement strand
TGACTTAGCTGACGATACTCTTCCAGGATTAGCTCTCTTTGATAAGGATTATTTCCAGTCCACAAAAAGACTTTACGCCTCAAAATGAATGACTCTCTTTGGTATATGAAGATTTGACTGCCAACACTGTTTATCACAGGAGGCGAGCCCCCCCATAGGACCAAACCTAAGTCCTAATTCTTTCCACTTTCAATCCATTGGCCTACATTCGGGAGTCTCTTGTTAAAAGACCCAGTGAAAGGAAAGCCTAAAGCATCAAGCATTAGTATTTTCTCAATCTGATCAACACTATACAAATTGTCAAATTAGCCCGGAGACAGTATAAAGTACACAAGCATCATAGAGCCGCTGCACAAGATTAACATCACCTCACATCAGAGCCATAGCAACATGGCAAGATCTCATCCTACATCTAGAGTGCCATGCAATTCATTTTTTCTCTGAGACAACGATTCAGATTATTCCATTGCCAAAACAAGTAGGTCGGGTCCCCTTGTCTCAAGCCTTCTTAAACTTGGAGCGGATGCCCCACAATAAAACATAGTGTAGACTGCTTACCAAGCAAACATGTGAGACCTACTCATGGAGACCATTCAGGAAATGGCATTCAATTGAGTCATATGCTTTCTTTCATTTTGAGCATGCATCTAGGAAAGACCATTCTAGCCTATTTGCAAGCGTATCCTCTGAGGGAAAGAAAATTCGTCTTTTGGCTTACATAGCTTTCTCAATCGGGATTGAAATAACATTCATCAAGTCATATTTTGACAAGCCTAAAGTGGTTCGAACCCAAGATTCCCGAAATACTTTCAGGTATTACCAGGGAATAATCACCCTATTTTTAATTAGCCCAATAAGTTCGTGTGCACCGTTAAAATCGGATGTTATCCTCTACTCTTTCTATTACATCATTGGCAATAAAACATCCTTTTGATGGATGAAGTTGACGAAGGTAAGATTTCATCTTCTTTCGATCTCTCTTATCTTTAGACGAAATTCAGATTACCTACGTTTCCTCTTTTTATTTGTCATAGACCCTGGCATTAAAATGCTTTTTAATTCATTTCGATCAACTATACATGTTTATGTCGTTTAGACTTGAATTAGTATTTCCTTATAAATTAGGAAGCCTTAAACTTGTTGCAAATTTGCGTAAAACTCCTCTATTCTTGTTCAGCTTCGGGTTAGCTGATCACTATCAGATTATTCTTTCAGCCATGAACATTCAATAGTAAATTTAATCATAATTTGTTTCGTCACCAAAATTAACAGGTGGTAACTATATCTCTTTTAGAGCATTAAGGCACTCGCCGTTATAGTAACTATGATTGAACCATGTCTTGTCCTTTTACTTTGAGGTAATCAATAACTCCAATCCCAGGGGATATACCATAGTAGGTGAGCTTCAAGGAAGCAAGTGTATCAAATGCATTCAACGTATAGACACGTGCGAACGATAGAAGATTTTTTTCTTATTTTTTGAGTGTAGGGCAAAAACGCCTCTCACTTTCTTCTAAGCTAAACGAACAGCCGGCTTTTGAAAGCAAATAGGGAGCCCCCGCATTGAAAGTCGTTGCGAGTCGGAAAGCGTAACCGGCAATTGATTCGCGTACTAAGCATTAATTTTATTTATTAAAAAGAAGATTATAAATATATTATAATATAAACATTGAAAAAATGGAATTTCCAATTCTTCATCCTGGGAAGTAAGAGCAGATAGGCAAAGGCCTTCTCTTTCCGTCGCTCTTTCCGATGAGAGAATTGCCCTAACATTACGCTCATAACGTTATATTAGGTTCGAGCCTACTAAGCCTCTACCCTCTTCTCTTCCCCCTAACAGCGCCGAAGTCCCCGCCACCCGGCCAATTCGAAGGCATGAATACTCATTAAGACAAGCACATCTATATGAGACGAATTGTTATTCTCTTCGTAATAAAAAGAATATTTGAATGATCCGTTTTTGGGCAGCCTTCGACTCAATCTGTCCGAAGAGATTTTAAGCACCAAAATCTAGTGGATCTGTTCATATTCATGGAAAAGTCGGGTGAAACATGTTATGAAACATAGACAACAACTATTCTACTAATAGATAAGAAAGAGTTAAGCACCTCCAAGGCCTAATAAAGAAGCTTCTTTAAGTAAAAATGATTCCTACCTCAGAAAGGCTAAGCAACACTTCTGAGATTGTCGCGTTTGTACCACCCGACAAAGGATGAGTTCGGTTAAGTCTAGTCACGCGGACAGGTAGGTGTGCCTGCCTTGGTACCAATCAATCCATTTCGTTGGGAAGATGGCAGGATGAAAAAATAATCTCGAGAGAGATAGGAAAAGTGTAAAGAAGCGAAGAAGCTATAGCTGAATTGCTCGTGCACACCACACATGAAAATGAAATGGAGGGACGGCCTCCCGAATTCCAATGGAGTAGAATAATAGATATGGAATGTTGGGGGGTTAAATAGTCCTTAGGAAGCAAAGGAATAAAATCTTTCCTCAACTGCTATCCGAGTGCCTTATTTGGCCTCCTTGAAATAGAGAAAGGCTAGGGAGGCCTTTATCGAGTCTTTTTCAAGGTTTGTTTTTTACCTCTAACTCATGTTGCCTTCAGAATAAGTGCAGGTTTTTATTGGGTGGAATCCTAATTCTTTTTCACTCAACATCATCATGTCTCTATCATGATTCACTGCTTTGTTGCCTTCAAACTGCTACCTGCTGGGTTTGATATCTATGATCTATGCTCCTAATGACAAGAATGGATAGGGAGGCATTATGGTGACTTCTATTCAATTGCGAGCCAAGGGCTTGGGGGTTGCTTTTAACTGGAGCCAAAATGCTTGGGGTTGTCTTCAAAATCCTGCACCTCTTTCCTTTCTTCTTGTCGGAGGTGTCTTATAGGAAATCGTTCTCTTTACTCCATCCCTTTCTTAATACCTGATTTCTCTTTCATCCGGAGCTGCCGTAACTTGGGCTCATCATGCCATACTCGCGGGAAGCAAACGAGCATTACGCTTTAGTAGCTACCTTTTACTGCTCTATATTCACTGGCTTCAAAATTGAATATTAGAAGCACCCTTCACTCTTTCGATGTTTATGGTTCTACCTTTTTCTTAGCAAAGCTTCATGTTTTCATGTGATTATAGGTACTTTTCTTGATTATGTGGTATTCGCCAATTTTGTCATCTGACCAGGAACATCACGTTGCTTGAAGCGCTGCATGTACTGGCATTTTGTAGACGTGGTTTGGTATCTTATTGCTCTATCTATGGTGGGGAGTATATGAAGGAAGAATCAGTGGATTGAGAATGAAAGCTCGAGACAAAGAGAACGGCTTTTCCAAGAATACTGCAGCTTTCCCCTCCATTTTTATATATAAAAAGTCTCTCACTTTCCTACCTAATCTCGCGTATTCTGCACATAAATGAAGGATCAAGAGATTATGGCGATCAGTTCACCAGAATGACCCAATGGGATCTTGTCTATTGAATTGCTTTTTTTTCTTAATCGTAATCAAAGATGTTTTCTTGTCTCTCGTTTCTTTTCTGAACAAATAGAAGAACTTAATGGATCGAACTCATAAAAAAACAGTCTGCTATAGCTATTCAAGATAGGAATTAACCTATGTCCACTTTAAAGCATATAACGACCGGTAGGTATATAAAAAAGGGCTCGTCGAACTACTATACTAAGCGCTTACCTATAAAAGAAAAARGGTATATAGTCTATTGAATTTTCCAAATTCTCTCTACGGAATGAAGATTGGGAAGAGGGGAGGTATAAGCACAAGAAACGAACTCCGTTAGGACACCTCTTTCTTTTCTGAATACTGTAGTGACTCTAGCTGCTTCCATAAGCTTTGAGTTTAGTGCTTGTTTTCTCAGACTATCATGGGTAGGATTACTTTGAGAGGCGCTTACTGGAATAGCTGCTAAGAAGATAAGCTGCAAGAGCGAACTTCTCGCTGCCCAAATAAGAAATGGAGCATAGTTCCATGGTCACCCGATATCTGTGGAACTAAAGGTCTTCTGTTCACATGATAGTTTGAGAAAACAAGGGAATGCCCTACTTTAGAGGGCYGGGCCGGGTGACCAGACCAGAGAGACTGGTGATAGGTTTGTCCGACCTACCCAGAATTGCTTGGCGAACTCAAATGTGCCCCGGTCAGACACGATAGACTTTGCGTCGGAGATCTTAACCTGTAACAGGTCAAGATACTTCCGGTACTCAACAAGGACGGCCTTATCAGCGAGAACTACATCATCGCCTAATAAGGCATAACGGTGGAACGACCTTCTCCGAGTGGGATAGGCCTTGTCGGCTGCTAACCAYACCACAAAGTGGTGAGTTAGTGCAAAGAGAGCCTAGGAGCCATAGTAGCCCAACGGTTGTCCGGCAACAAAGACCTGAATAACGTCGATAGGCGAAGTGGCGAAGCATCTAGCATAGACTTAGGATCRAAGAGAAAGTAGCGTAGAGTATCTATGCCGAAGAGAAGAGGTATTAATAAGGKGTTAACTTTGGCATACGCACAAGGAATTATACTTACTGCACCTGAGGCAGTTCAGTCTGAAGTGCTTCAGTTTTATAAGTAGTTTTATAAATCTAAAACTCTAGGAGCGGGGAAACTTTTACTGTAAGTAAAGTCAGAATTACGATTCGAAATGCTTACTCTGATGGTGTTCTAGGGGATTCGCCAGAAGGGTCGATGCCTTCTCCTGTACCAGAGACGGGCATTTATAGCGAAGATGGGGATCTTTCTGTCTATTAGTTCAATTCCATAATAGTCAATTCTTTCCCGCCAGTCTTGGGGTAGAGTTTTTCCCTTGGTCTCCAAAGCAGATCTCCACTGATAAGTGAAGAAATCTAAATACCTGCAGCAGTAGTCAACCTGCCAAGTAAAATGGAGTACGTTCTCGAGCAGGAAAGCTCATCGCGGGGTAACGAATGAGTCTAAACAGATGGTGATCCTACATAAATTGCTAGCATAAAGTTTAGGATTCTATGTGACRAAATATAGTCACYTTATTAGCAAACACATAACAAAATCATCCTATTCCTTTTGACAACTTCTTTGTTTAATATTTACAAAAAAGACCCTACCATAACCAATATGTAAATAAAATTGATTTTGTTATGTGTTTGCTCCCAATCAATCATATGACTATATATTGAATTTTATATTAATGTCACTCACTGACACCGTAATCAAGATATATATATATATATATATATATATATATATATATATATATATATATATATATATGTATGTATGTATGTATATATGAGCACACATATATTAAGGCACTATACTCTACACCTACACGTATGACATACTTTATATCCGAAGCATATATCAAGCATAAGTGTCTTGATCTTTTTGTGCTTACGATTTCACAGTCTATCAGAAATTACTTTATTACAAAAATTTTATAAGAGATCCTTGACTTTGTAAATTGTACAACAACACTATCAAGTTCGCATAGAGAAATAGCAACGACATATGTACACCAAACAACACCATCACGCCAAAAATGGCATGTAATAAACACTAGGAATAAATAAGAAAACGCATTAACAAGGCTAAACTGCTATCATTAGCAACATTGTATTAGTTTGAAAAATATGTAGAATAGTTATATGATTATATATTAGCATTTCAAATATTTGTAATAGTCCTTCCCTATATGTGCTGYAGGTTCTAATTTGGATAACAACACTCATACTTGACCAAAATAGACAAAGAGTTCAATTTACAGCAATTTACTCACAATCGCCAATCCGCCTATGCTTAAATTGGCACTTGATAACGTCACCGAACCCAAGCAAAAGAAACTAGTTATTCTAATAATCCAATTTCATTAATTGCATATAATATTATATATGTACTATAGAATATTATCATGCAAGTTTCTAATAGTTTAATACTTTTACTAAAAAAAATATATATATGCATATAATAGTCATTGTCATAACACATTATAATTTAACGATCAACTATTTTCTCATCAAACTATAACTAATGACCGTTTTCATATTAATCTCTAAACAAATACTAACATAATTTGATGTAAACAATAAACGTTCAAATTAAGATTGAGCATAATACTTTAACCAAATATATATATATGCATGTAATATGCACATCTGGGTAACTTAGGCCCTCTTCTCGTCAGTTGAAATTTGCTGAACTGAACTTATTTTTACTGAACTGAATTTATTGGTACTGAATTGAATTTATTGTTACTAAAACAGATTTCATTAAAAGTAGCCTCAAATAATTCCCTTCATCGAAAGCAATACGGATATGTGAGTGTGCRCATATTCGGSATTCTATCTATTTATGAGTAGTTGCGTCGGCCCATGTACATTTGTAATCTTTCCAAATATGACAAAGATCATGAAACCCTACCAACCAAGATCAAAAGGAGATACAGCATACATCGATCAGCGRAACATCAATAAATTGAACTAACCTCCATCGCTAAACAGAGAGCACATCCATTGGTACAACCTGTATACCAACCGGCACCAGACAGCTGTCGAACAAAAGACTTAGACTCAGCCGAGGTCCCCTCCTAAAAGTAGAAAGAGCAAAGGAAAACGATTTCACAAATCTAGGATTGTGATCAAACGATACCTAAAACCCTAATGATCTCATTATTGAAATGAAAATAACAATAAAAAAACCTAAAGAAAAACTTCTTGATCGAACCAACCCGCGTAATACGGACAACGTCGACGATGCAGCCCAAAAGCTACGGACAACGTCGACGATGCAGCCCAAAAGCCCCATCCCACGAGACTCTATCGCAAGCAACCACCAACAAGGAGGACAAGGGAGGTGCAGCATATGAAATCAAACTCGCTCTAGTGAACGACTCAAACAAGGAGAAAAGGGAAGGCGCCTCACCGGCGAAAAGGAAGGGTCGCGGCCCTGCCTTATGCGGTGAGTCCCCGACGATCGAAGAGCAAAGAGAGGAGGAAGGATGTGAGAACGACAAMGGAAACAAAAAACCCTAGGAGAGGGGACGAAGGAAACCCTACGAAAGGGGACSAGAGAAACTCTACAAAAGGGGACTTTTTCACTTTACTCCGTGAATATTGATGAACTGAACTTATTTTTACTAAAACTTTTCTAATTAAATAAGTTGAAAAGAACAGGACCTTATTGTAGTTACTTACTTMAAATTATAATGCAAGTATGATAAACAACTATCACATATTGTAGACACCCGAAAGCGTCTCCCCAAATTGCATAGCCGATAAGGAAAACTACTACATTTCGAAATATATTTGATTCCAAAAGTTGCGAAAAAATCCATAAACCACACCCACTTCCATGAATTGAATTAAAGTTGAGATCGACACCATACACCGAGGGTCAATTAATAGGCAAAAAGTATTTATTTTTATTTTATTTTATTATTTTCTATTTTTAGGATTTTTCTTTATTTTTTAGAATATTTTATATGGGTTATTTATATAATTTCCACTTTTCATTTTTTCTTCTCATTTTTATGAGCTCGCTGGTATTTTTAGATTATTTTTCTAATTTTTATTTGATTTTCTAGGATTTTTACAATTTTTATAAAATGATTTTCGAAAATAAATAAATTCAGAAATTCTAAGGGAAATCCAGAAAATTCGGGAACGATCCGCAATGTTCCAGAAAGATTAAACTTGAGATCCTAGGAAGCCAAAATTGGATAAAAGGATAAACTGGATAAAAGATATTTCCGGATCGTAGATTAGATTCAGAAAATACAGATAAAAATACCCGAACGACAAACGAAAATCGAATATACACTGTGTGACATGGAAAGCCACGTCATCTCAACCGTATATACGGTTCCCCGTATATACGGTTAAGGGAACCGTATATACAATCTATTTGACCGTATATACGTAGCCCTCTTTCGTATATACGATTGTACAGTTATATCAAATTCTCGTTTTTGTTATCTATCTTCACGTATATGCCTATAAATACGTGCTCTTGGTGCTTAATCAGACATCGACGAATTCTCTTGTGCTCAGTGCAATTCAAAGCTCTCAAAAATCTCTCTCTTTCTCACAAATCACTCACAAAAATACAAATCATTCACAAAATCCAAGGTTCTCAAATCCGTCGCTACTTTCGGAGTCGTTTCTTTGTGAATCTAGGTAAGAATTCTTAGGTTATTCAATCTAACTTTCTCTTTTCTTTTTATTATTAATTTTGATTAATATAATACTTTTCTTTTGAAATTCCATCATGTAAATTCATTCCTTTTCAATCGTTTCACCTTATCGCACACAATTGTTTTAATCGTAAGTGTCAATGCTAACGATCTCTTTTGTTGTGATAAGCGATTCAATTGGAAGCAAAGCATTGATACACTAACCTTTGTTTTCTTTTGTATTGATAGCGATACAAGGTAAGTTTGATATATGTATTTGATTTTTCTATTCTTGCCTATAGATTATGTATTATTGTCATTGTTTATGCATGAGAAGCTTTTGATTGCTTAAACAAGATCGGGAATTGTTTAAATCACATTAAATTCAGATTAAACATGGACGAACGAATCTTAAGCACCATATTAATTTGATTAATTTGAAGTGGTCACAACAATTAGGTTAGGTAGTGATACGTGCAAGATAGAAACTCACTCTTATAATAGTTTTCTAAGGCTAGAGCGCGCGCTACCTAAGGATAAAATTGCTAAGTTGTTGTGTATTCAATAGATTTGATCGAATGGAATTACAATGAGATCGAGTAGAKGCCGCTACGTGCGGGYAGATTGGGTCCATGATTCATTCCATACCATGTCCCCGAACCCACGACTTGGTTACTAGATCAAACAGCGGGGCCATTAAATTGGCATTAATGTTTCGGGCGCGTTCGTGATTAGCTAGTATAAGTGCGGTGACGATTMRCCACTCGACAACACTACCCCAACACACTCACATGTGGGATCCGTGGCTCAAGCTCACAAACGAAATCGACGTAGAATAAGGTCCGATAAGGRCACATGCCTACACATATGTTAAGATTTGGTGTATATATTCAATTATTGTATACTTCTTTGACAAAATTAGAATGCATGCCTAAATACAAAGTAAGTGTCGAAATAAAAAGAAAACAATACAAGATTGTAAAAACAATGAATATTCACAACCTTCCTTTACATGAATATAGTACGTGCTTAATAATATATGCACTATATAATTGTATACGCACTACTTATCTTTTGTGACTCGTATACCGTGTAGACTAAAATCATATATGAAGTGAATATACGAAGAATGACAAAATATCCATTGATAGGTAACATGGTTATGCATATTCATATATATTGGTTTTGCGACCACTTTATCATATACTTGCGGCAAATCAAAAGGTTTGACAAATTTATTTATTTTTTTTAATAAGAAACCAATAATAAAATTGATAGAATGATTTTTCCACTTTGTCTCTTAGTCTCTGGTCTCACAAAACTAAATACTTTATCAAATAATAGGCAGTAAAACGAAGGGATTGGGTTGACAACTATCTCTATATTTAATTTTTTTTACGAGAAAATTAAAACRGTTTCATTCATATGATAGCCAAATGGCACTGACAAGTTGACAAAATCGATAGAACATCAACTGACATACACAAAACCTATGAACTKTTTGCATTACTGAAACATATTTAATTAAAAGTCGCCTTAAATAATTCCCTTCATCTGAAGTAATACGGTCGAATTTGTGAATTCACGCAACTTCGACATTCTATCTGTTCATGCGTAGTTGCGTCAKCCCATGTACATTTGTACGTAGTCTTCCCAAATATGCCAAATATCATGAAACCCTACCAACTAAGATCTAAAAGAGATGTAGCGTACATCGATCAGCGAAACACCAGTAAAGTGAATCAATCTCCCTCGCCAGACTGATCCAGAGCACAGCCATTGGTACAACCTGTATATCATTCGGCACCTGACACCCGTCGAASAAAAGATTTAGACTCAACCGAGGTCTCCTCCTAAAAGTATATAGAGCAAAGGAAAACGATCCATTGGTTCTAGGATTGCGATTAGACAATACCCAAAACCCTAATGATCTCTTTATTGAAACCAAAACAAAATTAAAAAACCTAAGGAAAAATTCCTTGCTCGAACCACCCGCATAACACAAGTACCATCAGTGGCGCAGTCCAAAATGCGAYCCACCAAGGGTGGGGCGATCGGGGTCATCACCCATCCTACSAGGCTCCATCGCCAGTAATCACCAACGAGGAGGACAAGGGAGACGCACCATGCAAAAACGTACCCACGCTAACGAACAAATCAAACAAMGAAAAAAGGGAAATGGACTCACTGACGGCAAGGGAGGGTCGCGGCCATCCTTGTGCGGCAAGTCCCTAGCGATCAACGAGCGAAAAGGGGAGGCATGATGTGGAGAATGGTGGCAGAAACAAAAAACCCAGAGGCCAGGGGACGAAGGAACTCTAGAAGGGAAGAAAASAGAACCCTCCTAGAGAGGGACTTTATTTTCCTCTATATTTAATTTTCATTAGTCAAAGAATACATTAAAACATTGTTTTTATGTATCACACATAATAAAAGTTAAGAGGGTTGATGACCCTCAGTTCAAAAATAATATTATAATATAGTCTTATAGTAATTCAATTAAAATACAAATTATGAGAATATGGTTCAATTAATGAGTATTGATCCCAAATTATGGAGTTAAGCTAATTAATAGGACCTAAACTATTATTTTTTTCACCATTTAGGACCCGTAATTTTTTTTCACYGTTTGGGACCCAAACATTACTTTCCCGTCAAACATAACTATTGTAGGGTTAAATGGTTGAGACCATGATTTAAGATTCTTTTTAAAATTTTATATACTTTTTTGTAAGTAGAAAAAATAAAACAAATAAAAAAACACCAAAATTTAATTTTACTACTTGTAATTTATTTGTTCACCCCCTCTGTTTCTCCCTCTCCTCTTCATCATCCTAATAATTCATTACAACTCATGCATCCACATTTTTGTCTAAGCCCCACAAGACCACACAAATTACCAAGATAATCAATAATTCATAAGAATTAGTGACTCATGACCCCCTTCACTAGGCTTGTAGTGTCGTTGTTCTCTTCAATTAGTGACTCGTGAGTTCCCAACTCAATTAAATTTTCTTTAATTTATTTAAAATTGAAATTTATGAATTCTAAAATTTTAATTTAGTGTTTACTGAGTTATAATTTGCAATTCATAAATTGGACTCTTTTTTTAATATGGGAATAGAYGAATTTGAGATTATTGTTAGGATTCAATTGCGTAGATTTTGGAAAAGGATGGTATCTCTTAGATTCGCTTATGTTGTTGCTATGAAGAGCTTTGAAATGAGGAAGAAGAAGACATATTTGAGGAAGGGATGAAGCAATCAGTCACCAGTAGTGGTGTATATTTATATTTTTTTGCATTAATATTTTCTAATTGAGCAATATTTTTCTATGTAAAATATGTTTTTTTTATTAAATAATTCATCTCAGGTGAGTTAAAGTTGAGTTAAATTGCTTAAAAATTAACCTCAGGTCCTGAAGAGTGAAAAAAAGTTAGAAAATCCCAAACGATGAAAAATGTGACAGTTTGGGTCCTAAAAGTGTCCTTTATAACTCATAAAACATGGAACAAAATAATTTAATTAAATAAACCATGATATCCAACAATTCACACATAATGACACACATCAATGACATCATGCACAGATTTTTAAATAAAATTACAGTAGCGTAGATGTAATATGTAGCACTAGCCTTTTATGCATGCGACGTGTGCGATTTCTTGGCATACATATAACTATTATATAAAAGTCGACCTTCTACGATTTAGAATGCATTGTGGACTTATTTTTGTAATTAAATAGTAAAATAAAGTACTCCCTCCGTTACGTATTACTTGAAACATTTGCTATWAATGGATGTTACATATTACATGAAACAATTCTCTCTTTTTCCATTTTTAGTAAGTTTTTTCCAACTTTAAATATTCACTTTTCCACTACTTTTCTCTCTCTTACTTTTTTCTAATCTTATATCAACTCATTATTTTATTTATTTTCTCTCTCTTACTTTTTCCTAACCTTATACCTACTTATTACTTTATTCATTTTCTCTCTCCTACTTTATTCTAATCATATACCCTTATCTACAATTAAAAATTTTGCCTAAAAAATCTCCCTAGTTCAAATATTTTAAGTAATACGTAACGAAGGGAGTACTTACAAAGATGAATATAATGAAGTTATTAAGTAGAATATGTGCAAAAACCCGATATAACCAAAATTAATAAGTTTATGTGATCTTAAAAAGCGACGTGCACTCATCAGATCAATTGACTTCAAATATGTAATCAATTGTCATYGAGTGGAATAAAGTTGCATGCATCAACATTAAAGGATAGTTTAGTCATTAGTCATTAGTTTATTGATTAGTGTCAAGAGTTAAATTTTCGTGTAGTGGGCTAAAAACAGGTCAGAATGTGTTTTTTTGAAGGTTTACAGTCACTTGTACTCTGTTTCTTCTACAATTAATTAATTATTTCTTTAGTTGTTAAATTGTTCTCATGTTTCTCTCTTTTCTGCCTTCCTCTCTCTTTTTTCAATTCATCTTCTTTCTCCAAAAAAAATCAGAAAAAAGTACGCTATATTTATAATCATTCATTTCATATTCTCTTTCAAAAAAAATTATATGTTATATTATAATCATTCATTTTATCTTTTATTTCAAAATAAATAAGAAAAAAATAATCTGCTATATTATAATCATAGAATTTGTTCATTGTTATTTGAAGAATTGTGGTTTTTTAGTTGAAGATTGAAATGAGAGATCCAAATTGTCAAGGTAATTTTTATTTCTCTATTTCTAATTTTTTTATTTTCCAAAAGAACCCTAATTTCGAATTTCTATTTCCAAAATAAARATTTACTTTAAACTAAATTAAGTCGCAATGTTTAATCAAACTAACAACATTCTAAACCATACAGAGATCTAATTGAACAAAAAAAGAAAACACTTAAAAATAGGAAGTTGTTAGTTTTATTTTTCGAATTATATTTTTTAACAATTTTTTAGCATATTTTTGAGTAAAGATCTCATCTGTATTGTACTTTTTAGCACATTGCTTTTCTCGATTTTTTTAAACTGTTCTGTCAATCATTGTCATTCATTATTTTTTCAAAATTTTGTTTTTTAAAATTTTCTGGAAATAAAACTGTCGACTATAGTTTGTCACAATTTTTTTTTTTCAAAATCAGTTAAAATTTTCCACAAAATTTCATCATTATAAACCATGCAGAAATCTCATTCAAGAAAAATAAAAGACTTAAAAATAGGAAGTTAAAAATTTACCGATTTTTCTTCTAAAAAATTTCCTGACTAATTTTTTTGACAGTGTTCTTCAAAAGTTCTTCACTAAAGATCATAACTTTATTGCTTTTCTGCATATTAAAAACATTTTTAGTAATTTCATTAAATTTTGTTTAAATTTTCCATAAATTTTAATGTTTCTTGAATTCATACTTTTATAAATTGGGTTTATTACTTAATTAAGTTTATTTGTTTATTCAATGTAGATCTAGTTAAAGGAGATGCAAAACACGTTTAGTTAAAAATGTGTCTTTAGAGTTTTTTATCGCTAAATTATCTACAGAGTAAATAACTTCAATTCATGAAATATAATGCATACTGTGATGTAAATAATAATTATAATACGAACTTGCAAAAATGAATATGCTTTAAGTAGAAGATTAAAGGTCGATACATGTACCTTGTTGGAGTATTATGCAAAGATGTCGCAAAAGGAGGATGTTGACAATTGGAGAACTGTAAATTTCTCAGTCTTGGTTTGTAATTGTTAGTTAGTTTGTAATTGGTTTTGGGATTTTTGAACGTAATTGTATTAGTATGACAAATTTTCATACTGGTGAAGTATTAACTAGTCTTTTGCTCGAGTAAGGCACGAGTGAATTTTGTATTTAATTATGTTGTTATATTTGCGAGAAGTAATAGTTGATATACAATAATGAATTAGTAGACATGTATATATAAATCTATTTGTCAATATGGAATGTAATGCATTATTTAGTCTTAGGTATTTGCATTGAGTGTATTCAATTTAAACATTAAATGTTAAATTTAACTAATAAAATGTAAGACAAATTAATGTTACAATTTTACATTAATAAATTGCTAAAATGTTTACAATATGTAGATGTTACAATTTTACATTAATAAATTGCTAAAATGTTTACAATATGTAGTGTGTGTGTGTGTGTGTGTGTGTGTGTGTGTGTGTGTGTGTGTGTGTGTGTGTGTGTGTGTGTGTGTGTGTGTGTGTGTGTGTGTGTGTGTG
>SNQN01007984.1:10400-31094 GCA_008642245.1 Bassia scoparia | reverse complement strand
AGCTCATCCATAAGAATGACAAAAAGGATCACAAAAGACAGCACCTTTGTTCATAAACAACCATAGCCTTGAAACAACAAGCAACTTCAAGTTCCATTGCTCGAAATGAGTACAGTTATGCATTTCAATCAAACACCAAGAAACATATCAATCTAAGCAAAAGTATGAAAGCAGCGATGAACTTCAAACAATCAACACTAACCAATTACTTTCACCTAATTATATAGTATATGCAGCATTTCACTCCAACACTTGAAAAAAAAAATTAAACACAAGCGGTAAACAAGTAGAACTTTCAATAACATAAAATAAAACAAGAAGCTGCAAAACACAAAATCATGAAACATAAACCCATAAATTGATTGAAAGTACAAACAAAGATAACCCTTTTATTATATATACTTAAGAAAATGAATTGCACGAGTTCAATAACCTACGAAAAAAAATTAAGCCCTAAAAAAAACCCAAATTTCTGAATAAGAACAAGAAAAAAAACGGCTAAAAATTACCATTTGTATTAAGCTTGAAAATCGATCTTTCTCTCCTTAATTATGAGCTCATCCAAGCATACCCACTTAACCAACTTTCTCTCTCCCCCCAAATTGGGGGACCCACCAACCAATTGAAGTAGCTCAGCAGAAATTCAGAACACTAGCTCGCAGATCAGCACAAATTACAAGTGCCCAGAAATTTAAATTACAAATTTGACAAAGAAACTCCCAAAAAGAGCTCGAATGAGTAGAACAAAAAGAATGAGAAATGAAGAAATAATTCTGAAAATAATAACAATTTTTGAAAGTTGATAATTATACTACAAGTAAAAGCTTGTTGTTTCAAAAAACCATTTAAATACCAAAACCCAGTTTGTGTGTTGAAGCTGATTTTCTCTCTCCTAAGCAATAAGAATGGCTGGTTTAATAATTAATACAGTGACAAGCAATTAAAATACGACATTAAACCGAAATTATTGTGACTAATTACCCTAATTTATCAATTCTGTGATCGAATTACCCTAATTTATTTACTTGTATTTATTTATTTATGTGAGTAGTATTTTATTTTTTTGAAATGGTACAGTATTTGTGTTGGAGAATTTTTTAGTGTTGGGAATTACAGAAGTAGCCCTGTATTTGAAAGGTGAAGATTGAAATTTCATTTTGAGAGAGGGTTACACCAGAAATGAACCAACGGTCAATAGAAAAGGAGAGCCACACGACATTTGAAAATTAATGGAAAGCCAAAAATGGCTTGTGTTAGGCTGTTATGGCCCTATGGGGCTATGGGCGTGGTTGTTAAAATTTCGATTTTACAATCTTAATTGATGAAACGATTTAAATCGCAATTAGAATCTTAAAATCTCATTAGAATCTTAAAATCATCATTATAATCTTAAGATTTTTGCGATGTTTTCGTCAAAAAAAATTTTTACGATGTTAAACGACTCTAATAAAAATTCAAAAGTCTATTTAAAAAATGGGTCATGCATTTTCTTATATTTTTTCTTCTCTCAAATACTCAATACTGCGTATAACTTTTATCAAACATACCAAATTTGCTTTCATAGTTAGCTCAAACTCATCAAATTACATCTACAATAAAATTAGTAACAGTTCTTTAATACATTATTAGTGGCACGACACTTCTAATCTTATAACTTTGTTTATCCTTTTATATTTTTTCGGGTAAAGAAGCAAGATCATAATCTTTATAAAAATCTAAGATCGCAAAACATTGTTACTCAAACAACTATGCATCAATAGGTGTTATGGCAAATTAGTGCAAACTCACAAGTTGTAGTATTTCCTAATGCTTTTTTTAATTATTACTTTTTCATTAAGTTTATATTTGATAGAATATACAATATAATCAGTTCTAAGTGTTGTGTACATGAGTTGTGTTGAAACAATTAGTTGTAATTGAGGACTTCATTCTAGACGCTTTGTTTTTATTTACCCGCTACACTTTTTATTTCACATACTCCAAAGAGGTTTTGGATAGAAGAGAATTAGGGTGAAAGGAAAAAGGACCCACGTGAAAAAAAGATAGCGAAAGAGTTTGTTGTCCTAATAGCACTAACACCAATGGGCAAATTTTGCCCAAGTAAAAGTGTTTTTGTTAAACATTGTCAAAATTGAAGCCACGTCAATTGGGCAAAAAATGCCCAACTTGAAGCAAACAGAGAAATGCTATCGAGATGGGCAACGTTACTTTGCTACAGTAACGGCTGGGCCCCACATGCTAGTCCCAGTCAGCTGCCTCAACCAATCAGCTTTTTCTATATTTTGCAACAGTTATATAGTTTAAACGGCTATTTTCTATGAAAAAATTATAAAAAAATTAAAAAAAATCACCAACGGTCATATTTTTTTTCTCTATAAATAGACATCCATTTAGGGGTAGTTTGACACACTTCAAAAATCACAAAAATATTAAAATTTTATTATAATTCACAAATTCCCACTACAAAAAGCCTAAACGTGATGTTTTAATTAATTTTCGCATTTTTGTCCCAATGTAGTAAGAGTAGACAATTTCAATCAAATATTTTAATCGTGTTATTTCATTTTTTTAACACATGATTAAGTTATTAATTAAATTAATACCGTAAAGTGTTGACTTTTACTTAAACGTGATTATCTAAGTGTACATAATTACATAAAATTGAATAATTAAATATAATAAAATAATTATACGTTAATCATATTTAATAATTTTAATTATAAGTTATTAATTTATTTAAAATTATAATTGCAAAAACTATAAATATAAAGTTGTGTTGGGAAAAAATAAAAAAGGTGATGTGTATTATGGTAGGGAAGAGGAAATAGTAGGAGAGAGATTGGTGAACAAGTGTTTTTTGACCATTGGTGTGGAAAGAAAGTTGTATATGAGAAAAAATTGGGTGGAAAGAGAGAAAGTAGGAGAGAGAGTAGTGAGGAAGTGGTTTTTTGCCCACTAGTGCTAGTGGTCTAAGTAAAAATGTACTTCCTCCGTTTCATTTAATTGAAACAATTACTAAAATAGATTTTAAATTAATTGCAACAAACATTACTTTTCCGAGTTAAGGTGACATCAAGGTCCCAAACTTTTAAATTTTTCACCGTTTGGGACCTTTAACTTTTTTGTTCACCATTTGCTACCTAGAATGAATTTTTGATTGGTTTTTTTTAACCATGGTTAAACTTAATTAAATAGGAAATCCAAAAAAAGAAAAAGAAAAGGAAAAGGAGATAATCGTGTTGATATGTTATACCATGTTGTTGTCCATGTAGTTGGTTGTATTGAGAATAAGGTTGTCGCTTAGTGTCGTTAGTGGCAGTGCAACTACTTTTCCTGGCTTTCAGGGATCGAGTCTCACCCTAGTATTATGTTGGGGTATTTCTTCCGCCTCTCACGACACAGTTCTTGAGATAGGAACTATGTCGGGATCCACTCGTCTACCTTACCAAGTTATCTTGTAAAAAAAATGTAGTCAGATATATTTATATGATAGACAATACACATACACATATCATCAGCCAACAAAAAAAGTACTCGTAGAATATTACTGTTGTCATTTTGTTCTAGTAGTAGCAACTAAGATTATCTTGCAAATTGAAGGTTTGGTGTTGGATTAAAGGAAAATGATCATTGTTGTTGGGTTTGGAGTTTGGACTTCATTTATTTAGTTTTTTTGGTTATTGAAACAATATAATTTTAGGAGATTACATGAAC
This sequence comes from Bassia scoparia, assembly GCA_008642245.1. Lineage (NCBI taxonomy): Eukaryota > Viridiplantae > Streptophyta > Magnoliopsida > Caryophyllales > Amaranthaceae > Bassia > Bassia scoparia. The sequence continues at coordinate 27,380 of SNQN01007984.1, read as the reverse complement.
CCCCTTGTTTAATTTTGGTTTAGTAGATTTTGTTTTTTTAATTATTTTTTTTACTGATTTTTAGTTTGTTTCCAGGAGATATTTTCTCATTTATAAAAACAATTTTTTTTGTTAAATAGTAGTTGAAGTTGAGTTAACGTTGAGTTAACTTACCGGAATATCAACTATAGGTCCTTAAAAGTGCACAAAAAAGTTCAAGGTCCCAAACGGTGAAAAAACTAAATGTTTGGGTCCTTAATGTTATCTTAACTCTTACTTTTCCTAATTTGCAAGTCACATATTTCTATCTCTTTATATTTGGTAGGGCTGTGCAGGAAATTACGATTCCGAATTTCCGATACGGTTTACGATTTTTTTTTTCCGAAAATCCGGATATCCGTTCCGGTTTTTTGAAATTCGGAAAATCGGATCGGATATCCGGTTTTAAAAACCGGAAATCCGGATCGGATCCGGAATTGTTTTTTAGAAATCCGGATATCCGGATTTTCGATTTTTTTTTTAAAATATGGCAGCTTTTCTCATTTTGGGCTTATAGCCTTATAGACTTAGAAATTTAGAATGGGCCTTATTATTCACTCAAAACTCACACTCTCACTCTGATTACTCTCAGCCGCTGCTCACTCTCAAAACTCACCGCTGCTCTTGAAACCCTAGAAAGGCTAGAATCGCTGCTCGCCGCTGCTCTCGCCGTTGCCTTGAGTCCCTTCGCTGCCCAGTCGCGTCGTCGCCAGCGCCGTCGCAAGTACTCTCCTAACCTCTGCAGACCCAGTACTCTCCTAACCTCTGCAGGAGTTAGCCTCCAGGTCATTGGCCCTGAGTTTTCACCCCAGAAATCCAAAATCTCAGAGACCTTTTCTAAGTTAAGAATGGTTGCCATCTGGGTAAGTCGAGCAAATTTATCTCTTACAGTTCTCTGAGTCATGCTTGAGAAATGACTTACCAATTCAAGCCCTGGCGTCTCTGTCAAGTTGTAACCCTCCAAGTTGACTAAACCTTTTCTGCATCATAATGACTTCAAGTCTCTTGGTGATGCAATCTATGATGAGATGAACAAAGGTATCATAATTGTTGGCAGTCATCACAGGCTGAAGCCATGCTGCATTAGCTTCGACAGCATGAAGAAGCCTCTGGACCCAAGGATCATTCACCTCATTTTCTGCATATTCAGCCTCAGACAACTCATAACTAATACTTCCGGATATTTAATGCTTGCTTAAAATTGTTACTTGTCTCTCCCAACATGGACAAACAATGAATTTAATTCGGAACCGGAAATCCGGATTTCCGATCCGAAAAATTCGGATATCCGGAAATTCGGAAATCCGAATAATTCGGATCGGATTCGTAATCAATTAATTCGTTTCCGAAAATTCGGATATCCGGAAATTCGGATCGGAAAAATTCCGATTTCCGGTTTTGCACACCCCTAATATTTGGACTCACTTTCAATTCACTCCCTATCCCTTTTCCTCTCACAATAAGATTTTACTTAGGAGTTCACTCACTTAATTTGTTGCAATTAAAACGAAATAGAGGAAGTAACATACATTATAAATTAGTACTCCCCTCCGACCCCTTCCTAAAAAAAAAAATAACTAGTACTCCCCCATTTTTTAAAGGATTTTTTGAGGATAAATACCTAATTTTGCTCTAGTTTTGAAAATAAATACCTAGTTCCAGTTTTATTTTACTGAAATATCTAGTTTCGAATTTTCTTTTGTCAAACGGTACCTAGGTGCGTTTTCTGGGGTTATTTTTTACGGATCCGTTATGTGGTGGGGCCCACCTACCTTTTTTTCTTTCTTTTTTATTTTTCTTCCTTCTTCTTTCACGCGTTCCTTTTCTTCTCATTCCTCCATGGTTAATGGCTCCATGGATCGCCGCCTGAGACTCGCCAAAAACGCAACTAGAAGCAGCTGCCTATACACGCAACCTAGTGTCCACCAGCCACGACGAGGCAACCAGCTTGAGACGCAACCACAACATTTGCAGCCACGTGAACCGCACCAAATGCCCGGATTTTCGAACCAATTCGAAATTTTCGAGGTAAAATTCGAACAAATTAAATTCGATCATATTCAAACACAATTGAAGCAATTTTCGTGCAGTAATCTACTCAAATATCAGCACAAACATGTTTTCGCATTGAATTTTCAATCAAATTGAACAAATTTGACATTTTAACAATTAAAACTAAATTGGGGAAAAACTTAGGGTTTGTATGAATTCTTATCAAACTCTTTAATTTCTAAACCAAAACAACAAATGAAAATCCGATTGCTGGAAGGGTGGTGATGGCGGTGGGGGTGGTTCGAATGGTGTGCGAATGGTGGTGGTTCGATCTAATAATGTGCAAATGGTGGTGGTTTGAGGGGCGGTGAGAGGGAGTTCGATGGGAGGCGGTGGACTGGTGTTGTGGTGGAAGTGATGGAGGGCGGTGGTCGTGAAGGAGAGAAGGAAGAAGGAGGAGCAAGGCAGTGAAAAAGGATTGGAGGAGCAAGGAAGAAGATGAAATGAGGAAAAAAGAAAAAGAAAAATAAAAGGGATGGGTAAAAATGTCATTTCAAACAAACGGCGTTAAGATTTAAATAAAATAAATCTGAAATTAGGTATTTATTTCCTACCACTTCCAGTAGCAAATGGCGTGGCGCCACTCATATGGCGGGGCGCCATATGCCTGTTTTCCCATTTTTCACCTATTTTCAATCCAATTTGGTACTTTACTCCAAATAGCCATTTTCCATGATTTGTCCTATACAATTACTTCTCATATTCATTTGCTCAAGGTCCATTTATGCATAAATGTTCCAACAGTTTATATAGGAAATGGGAGAAGTGATTGCGGAATAATTGTCCATGAACTTTGGTAGCTTATCTCGTTGTATACATTACTACTACGCTACTAATCAATGAACTAATATATCAAAGTGAGACTCACTCTAACTTTCTGTTGCAATTATGCTTGTTTACTTGTGTTCTTTCTTGTTATTGTGTTGCAGAATTGTTGTTAGTTTATATTGTTTGTTAATTTATACAAACTAAACTAAACTAAATTGGCACAATAGTTGAAGATCATCCAACAATTCGATTGTTAACCTACAAAGATGACCTCATATCTGATAGATATAACTTTGTTGTACGAAAATGGCTGATTTATTTAATGTTTCATTGTGTCTGATTTTTTTATTTTTTTTTGGTGTATCACCCGGTTCACCGTTTCTAGATTAATCCGGATTCGAGGATCAGTTTTGGGTGGTTAGGTTCTAATCCGCTCCCAATTATTGTTGTGGGGATCAAACCTAGGTTATCTATACCAAGTATAGTCCCAATCACCCCTACACTAACAATCAATCGATGTTTTTGATTTATTTGATGTTTCATTGTCTCGATTTATTTGATGTTGTACAGAAATTAAGGACATAAAAAAGGGGGAAAACGAACGGGGGAGAGAGAGAATTAAAGAAGAGGAAGTGTGAGAGGATGAACTGTGAGAGGGGAGATTAAATAGAAGAGTGAGGATGGTGGCGGTTGGGGGTATTTAATGGGAGGGGTGAGTCAACGAAAAATAAGAGGGAAAAGAAGTCAACAAAAAATAAGAGGGAAAAGAAGTCAACGTAAAGGTAACCTGGAATAGCATGTAACAATAATCGGTTGGACAAAAAACGGAAGACATGACCCAAAGGTGGGATTAAAATGGTAATTTTGAAAGGTGGGATTATTTTTTCCAACTTTTTATGCAAAGAAAGACATGTCCGTAAATACTTCTTTCATAACAAAAAAATGCAACCTGTTCCAGCCCAATGTGTTCTGGGCCCAATTATAAGCATGAAATTACTAAAATACCCTTGGGTTGGCCCGATAGAGGTGAAAATACGTAAATACCCTCCGTTAGACGAGGCTCGGTCGAAGAAGGAAACCCCAGTCGATGGCACGAAGGCCCATGCGGGGCCCGTCACCCAAGGAGGTTTGTTTATTACAGAATTGCCACCGGCAAAGTCTATATATACCCTCAAAATCAGTGTATGAGGTAACTTATTCTGACATATTCTCTGCTATTACTGCTATTTCTCTCTCTAGATTCTCTCTCTAGTGATCTGACTTGAGCGTCGGAGGGCCGTTCCTGGGTACAACCCCCGGGGCAGTCACCGTTTACTCTTTTGTAGGACCCGTGACATATTGGAGGACGTGGACGTGTACCAACTGCCCAACGAGCTAAGGATTATTGACTCGTATTTGACCCTATTTCACACACCCGTATACTTTAAGTTCCTAACGCCCGGAACAGATTGGCGCCGTCTGTGGGGAAGACATTTCCTCAAAGTCACAATGGTTGGTACAAGAAACTCTACTCGTGCTGGGGGCGCCCCAAGAGCTGGACAGTCTGTCTCTCAGCGCCGGGGGTCCCAGTCACACCACAGCCCCGAGATTCAAGAAGTCGCTACGTCCGAACCTGGACGCCCTGAGCCTGGACGCCCTGAGCCTGGACGCCCAGAATATGTCACGGTCCAGGACCTTAATGCCGCGACAAACCGCTTCCAGGGCCGACTTGACCGTCGGATGAACGCCCTGATGGAGCTCATCAACACAAGGCTACCTCCTGTCCAGGGGCAGCCTCAGCAGCAGCAGACCTTGGCTGATGCCGCCCTGCATGTCCCAGACGCCCCAAGGCCACACACTGAAGGCCCCTTTGTGTTTTCGTCCCCTCATCCGAGTCAGAGGCAGCGCAGCCAGTCTCCTCGGGTGAGCCGCGCGACGACTCGCAGAGAGGAGGTTAACTCCCGCGCTCGTGAGGCCCCAAATCCTAATGACGCCCGTCGTATCATTGAGGAGAGGCGCCTGAGAGAGGGTGCCTTGGACGCCCGGGACATCCTAAATTCTAGGAGAGAGAGTCAGGCGCGTTCTGGATACCGTGTCTCCCCAGTCCGACGTCTCTCTCCAGCTCGCTCCCATCGCTCCGCTCACCGTAGCCCTCGGGGTGCGGAGAGCCAGAGGCACGCTCCCTCCCAGAGAGAAGTCTCTAGACATGATCGATCCCCGCGCCATAGCCCCAGGCGTGAGGAAAGTCAGAGGCGTGCCCCCTCCCACAGGGACGCCTCCAGGCGCGACAGATCTCCTCGCCGCAGCCCTCGCCGTGAGCGTTCACGCTCTCACGAGACCAGAAGGCGGTCGCCCAGAGAAGAGTCCTTTCGCAGGTCGCGGTCCCCGTCGGGGGACAGGAGTCGTACTCACAGGACTCGCTCTCACAGGGACCCTTCTGAAGGTGGAGAGCATGTCTCGCAGCGCCCAGGTGGAGTAGTGGGCGAGAATGTCTTGGGAAGCTCGATGTTGAGCCATAGGACGCCCTTCAGCAGGGAGATCCTGGACGCCCAAGACCCCAGGAAGGTAAAGATACCGTCCATCGACCCCTTCGATGGGACGACAGATCCGGAGGAACACCTGGCGTCCTACAAGACTCAGATGGCCGTCCAGACGGAGAGTGAGGCGTCTTGGTGCAAGTACTTTCCCACTACCCTGAAAGGTATGGCTCTTACTTGGTTCAGTGAACTTCCTGCTGGTTCTATTACGAATTTTTCAGTTATCGAGATTATATTCAAACAACACTTCATTGCTGGCAAACGCCATAAGATGATAAACCTATGCTTGTTGAGTTGCAAACAAAAGGACGGAGAAAACTTGGGCGAGTACATTAAACGGTTCAGTGCAGAGTCGTTGAAAATCACTGATCTGGAGGATTCAGTGGCGTTCACTTCTCTCTTGGCCGGCCTTAGGCCCTCAAGGTTTAAGCAAGACCTGTTGTTGCAAGACATCAAAACCTATACAGGCGCCATGGAACTCGCCCAAAGGTATATACGCGCCCATGAGATCAACAACATGGGAGGCCCAAGCTCTCCCAAGAAAGGGAATGGAAATGGAAACGGAAAAAGAAAGAATGATGGACGTAAAGAACACAACAATGACAAGAACGAAGGTAGGACCTTCAAGAAAAGAGATGATGGGAATGACCCAAAGTACAATGTGAATAGACGTGAGATCTACTTGGACATTAAGAACAAGGACATGTTGCCAAAGCCCGACCCAGTACAAGGAACCCCTAACAGAAGGAATAAGAACTTATGGTGCGAATTCCACCAAAATGTGGTCACACAACCAAAAATTGCAGAGAGTTGAAACGAGCTCTAGACAAGTTGGCGGACGAAGGAAAGTTAAACAAATATTTGAAGAACAAACCCAAAGAAACGTCGCGCCCAAAGCCAACGACCAGCGATGAGACGGACCATGTGATAGGCGTAATTGCTGGCGGACTGGCGTCTGGCGGTCCCAGCAACAGAGGCCGGAAATCACATCTTTCCGAACTCAGTCGCCAGGTCCTAGAGGTGTCACGAGACGACCCACCCTCTTGCCCAACCATGGTCTTCGACAGCCGATCGTCACGCCCGGTAAAGGTACCGCATGACGATCCTCTTGTCGTCGACCTAAAGATAGCAAACGCCAGGGTCAAAAGGGTGCTGGTGGACTCAGGAAGCTCGTCCGATATCATTACAAAAGAATGCCTTAATCAGTTGAAGTGTGACCCCTACGAGCTCAAGCCTTTGTCGCAGCCATTGGTCGGCTTTGGAGGACAGAATGTGATGCCCGAGGGTACGGTGAAGCTCCCCGTACGCCTTAGAGAGAAAAAGGATGGTAGAAGCCTCATGGTTGAGTTCATCGTTGTTGATATTCGCCTTCCCTACAACGTCATTATCGGACGCCCTCTCTTGAATAGGGTTAAAGCTGCGATCTCAACATACCAACTCCTGCTGCAATACGAAACGGACAATGGCACGGTTGGTAAACTCTATGGGGACCAAAAGTCTGCTCGAGAATGCTATGTCAATAGCCTGCGCACTGACGCCCAACCATCAGGGGTGGGAGAGAAAAGGAAGGCAAAAGTTGAGGACCCTATGGAAATAGAAAGCGCGCAGACGCCCATGGGAGTATATTTGAGCGACAACCCCAAGAGATATGCCCGCCCACGCCCTGCAGAGAGCCATGAGGATGTGATGATTGATGACGACCCAGAGCATACCACCAAGGTTGGGGCTAATTTACATTCCGACTTGAAAAGTGAAATTGTTGAAGTTTTGAAAGAGTTCAGAGACGTCTTTGCGTTTGCTCCAGAGGAGATGCCAGGCATCGCCCCAGAGGTGATGGTCCATAAGCTGAGTTTGAAAGAGGGACATAAGCCAGTCAAGCAAAAATTACGGCATCAAGGCCAAGAGCGCTGCCAGGCGGCGGCTGCTGAAGTTGAGAAGTTATTAAACGCCGGATTCATCAGGGAGTGTCAATACACTGATTGGCTGGCTAACGTGGTGTTAGTCCGTAAGCCCAATGGGACGTGGCGGATGTGTGTGGACTTTACGGACTTGAACAAAGCTTGTCCTAAAGATGACTACCCCCTCCCAAAGATCGACAAACTGGTGGACTCCACGGCAGGACACGCCCTATTCAGCTTTATGGATGCAAACGCTGGCTATCACCAAATTCCCATGGCAGAAGCAGACCAGCCACATACCGCCTTCATTACCAATGGGGGCGTCTACTGCTACAAGGTGATGCCTTTTGGGCTAAAGAATGCTGGCGCCACCTACCAGAGGCTGGTCGACAAAATTTTTCAGAAACAAATAGGTCGAAATGTGGAGATTTATGTGGACGACATGATTGTGAAAAGCAAACAAGAGAATGAACATGTGGCGGACCTAAGGGAGACCCTCTCTTCCTTAAGGAAATACGGCATGCGCCTCAACCCTAAGAAGTGTGTTTTCGGCGTCAAAGGGGGCAAATGTCTGGGATTCCTTGTCGATGAGAGAGGAATTGAGGCTAATCCGGACAAAATACAAGCAGTACTTGACATGCAGTCGCCCAGAAATGTGAAAGAGGTCCAGCGCCTGACGGGCTGCATGGCAGCACTTGGACGCTTCCTTTCGAGGTCGGCGGACAAGAGCCTGGCCTTCTTTCGCACACTGAAACGCTCATCTTTTCAGTGGGACGACGAAGCAGAAGCCGCCTTCCAACAGCTTAAACAGCACCTCACAACCCTCCCTAAGCTGGTCTCGCCCTTACCCAAGGAGCCTTTGTTCGTCTACTTAGCTGTTTCTGAACACGCTACCAGCGCCGTCCTGGTAGCCGAAAGGGAGAAGACGCAACATCCGGTATACTTTGTCAGTCATGCGCTCAGGGGGGCGGAGACAAGGTACTCTATGGTTGAAAAGCTGGTGTTCGCCCTTGTGATTGCAAGCAGGAAGTTGAAGCCCTACTTTCACGCTCATCCTATCACAGTGCTCACAGGGCAACCAATCAGGAAAATTATTGAAGGAAGAAATCATTCTAACCGCATGACTGAATGGGCAAACCAGCTCTCGGACTATGGATTGGAGTACGAACCAAGAAAAGCGATTAAGGCTCAAGCCCTTGCGGACTTCATTGTTGAGTGCACCAACCGCCCAATGGCAGAGACAGATAAGCCTTGGGAATTATTTGTTGATGGCTCGTCCACGAAAGGTGGGAGCGGCGCAGGGATTTTGATCAAGACGGATGTTGGCGACCGCCTTGAGTACGCAGTGAAGTTCGCCTTTGCAGCCTCTAACAACGAAGCGGAGTACGAAGCCCTGTTGCTTGGAATGCAAATGTGCCTGGCTGCTGGCGCCCGAAATGTTATAGTAAGCTCAGATTCCCAGTTGATAGTCGGACAAGTCTCGGGTGACTACGAGGCTAAGGAAGATGGGATGAAGATGTACTTGGGCAAAGTTGAGGCTCTGAAGTGCCAGTTCTCTCACTTTGCCATCAAGCACATACCAAGGTCCGAGAACCAGCAGGCGGACGCCCTTTCTCGCCTAGCCAGTTCAGCTGAAAGCTCCACGCCTCGAACCATCATCTGGGAAGTTCTCAAGGAGCCAAGCATCAATGGGGCTGTCATGGTTTTGGATCGGACCAACACTTGGATGGACCAAATTATCAGGTACCTGAAAGACAATGAATTACCTGCCAACGACAAACAGGCAGAACGGGTGAAAAGACAGGCCAAGTGGTTTCTATGGCATGATGATAAGTTGTTCAAGAAGTCTTATACTCATCCACTGCTGAGATGTGTCACGCCTGATGAGGGTGACTACATTCTGAGGGAGATTCACATGGGCGCCTGCGGGAGCCACCAAGGCTTTAGGACGTTGGCGGGCAAGGTATTGCGTGCAGGATATTATTGGCCCACAGTGAAGCAAGACGCCCAGGACCTGGTGACCAAGTGCCCCCAATGTCAAGTTAACGCCGATATCCCTAGATTGCCAGCAACGAATCTGTCCGCCATTCTCCCGACTCTACCTTTTGACAAGTGGGGGATGGATCTGTTAGGTCCCTTCCCGCCTGCCACTGGTCAGAGGAAGTTCCTAATTGTTGCTGTCGATTATTTCACTAAGTGGGTAGAGGCGGAGGCGTTAGCTACTGTGACTGAGCGCCAGATTCAGCAGTTCATTTGGAAAAACATCATAACAAGATTCGGCGTCCCTAGAGTCCTAATCTCAGATAATGGAAGACAGTTTGAAAGCGCCTCAACCAAGAAATATTGTGAGCAGTTTGGCATCCAGACACGTTTCACTGCAGTCAACCGCCCCCAAAGCAATGGCCAGGCAGAAGCCGCCAACAAAGTGATACTTAAAGGAATCAAGACAAAGCTTGAAGGGGCAAAAGGGTCATGGATCGATGAATTGCCAGGCGTCCTTTGGTCGACCCGGACAACGGTCAAGGAGTCTACTGGACATTCCCCTTTCTCACTCGCCTACGGCAGCGAAGCAGTCCTCCCAGTGGAAGTAGGTATTCCGTCGCCCAGAATCAGCTACTACGACCATGATTCCAACGAAGAGCAGAAGCGCATAGATCTGGACTTGTTGCCAGAAACCAGGGGAAACGCCCTACTGAAATCCATCGCCTACAAGCAGAAAATCACTCGATACTTCAACAGTCGAGTGAAGTCACGCCCATTGGCAAAAGGTGACTGGGTTTTAAGAAAGTTGGAATCCACTGGAAGGGACCTACGCATGGGCAAGCTGACGCCCAACTGGGAAGGCCCATACAAAATCACCGAGGAAGTGAGACCTGGCACCTATCGCCTTGAAGACTCAGAAGGAAACGCCCTCCCCAGACCCTGGAATGCCGACAACCTACGCAAGTACTACGTCTAAGTACAGCGCACGCCCACGCCCATATGAGCTAAGTCTTTCATAGTTAGTCTTTTTGTCTTTATTTACCTTTTTATTCACAAATGATGTCATAGGGGCATCTATGTGTATTGTGTGCTAGTGAGCTGTGGCATATCAATCACATCATTGTAAATAAAGCAAGTTAATGAAATGAAAGACAACATTTGGGCAGAATTTTTTGCAAATTTGTAACGGCAATTTCATAGATAAAAGATATTGTCAATAGGCGCCCATACATGGGCTAGAATTTAAGTTACAATAAATTTAAATACAACAATAGTGGCCAAAATCCGAATTCATTACATAAATGATGACGAGAGATAACTAAAAAGAGACGCCTAGGAGCAGGACTTGAGATCACTTGTGACGAGCTTGGGAGACGCCCGAAGCATGGGAGGATTGCTTGCTCTTAGAAGAGTGAGACGTCTTTTGCCTTTTCGACTCCCCTTCAGGAGCCGACTGGTGGTGGACGCCCTCCGGATTTCCAGGATCAGCCACTCCTTCAGGGGTTTTGGCCTGACCCTTGTCATTCCGCTTCTTTGAGCGCTTCTCATAGACAGCCTCCCCTTTCTTCTCTGCTTCAGCCTTCTTCAGCTCAGCCGCCTCCGCCAAGGCATCTTGCTGCTTCTTCAGAGCAGCTGCCGCCGCCGCCTCCTGGTCCGCCTGAAGCTGCTTCCTGACGGCCTCCATCATGGCTTTCCTTTCGCGGTCAATCTCTTGTTGAACAGCCGCCATGATCTCTTCAGCCTTCTCTGGAATCAGAGCGCCCAAAGCAGTCTTATATTTCTCATGAAGGGCGGCGACACTCTTTGCCTTGGCCTGGTTAGCAATATTACCAGTGTAAACTTGGCCAGCTTGAGACTGCTTCCACTGCTCAAACCAGTTAGCAGCGCCCTCTCTGAGCTGATTCTCCAACTTCTCCTTCTCGAGAAGGGCGTCGGAGAGTTTCTGCTTAGAGCTCTCAGCAGCCCGGTTGGACGCCTCAACAGAGTCTTTGGCCTCCTTTAGATCCCTCTCAAGATCTTCCACCTTGGTGGCAGAATCCTTCAGTTTTTGGTTCAAGGCGTCCACTTCATCCTTGTGGTCCTTCTTGAGAGTCTCCACTGAGTTTTTCAGGACGCCATGAGCCGCCTTCTCATCGTCCAGCAGCTTCTCGACCTTTTTGAGGTCCACAAGCATATCATTGTACTGCTTCATGGTCTCGTCCAGCTCCCTATTGATCGCCTCGAAACGCCCAGAGAACTGCACGAACGAACATAAAGTTAGAAAATACAAAGTGCAAGTATAAATAAAGACATCAGGCGCCCAGATTTACCTCAATCCACAGGTCTCTGGCCGCATCTATCATGGGCGACCCCTCACTCCTATACGTCTTCTCCTCGTAGGGCGTCAGGACGTTCTTCATCGCCCTGGACACCCTCTTCTCCTTTTGTCTCATGGAGAGTTTGGGATATAAGGTGACGTCGGGATCCGGAGACGCCGGGGAGTTCTCCAGTTGCGGCTGGGCGCCCTCCGGAGAATGGCTCTCATGATCGCCCACCAGGGCGTCATCCCTAGGAGGTTGGTCATCCTCGTCATCATCATCATCATCGTCATCATCATCTTCTTCATTGGCGTCGTCCGAGTCAGCGTAGTCCAGCGCCTGCTCGTCCGCCTGCGGGGCCTCCTCCCCTTGTGTCTCATCGAACATGGATGGTTCGATGGGCTCGTTGTCGCCAAAGGGATCATCCCCAGCATTGGCGTCGGCGTTGGCCTGTTCACCCTGATCGTGGACTGGGGCGTTCATGGCCACAGGCGCCTGGCGAGGGTTCTGCAAGCAACGAGTTAGACATCGATAAAGTTACAAATTTAACAAAAGTCAAGTTATAATACTTACGGGAGGCGGCGGAGGGATGTTCATCTCTCCAGCTGTGAGCTCGGCGAGCATCATTGTGTATTCCAGGGAGGACTTGTCCATGGCTTTGACAGTCTCTGGAAGTAACTTGGACTTGCTGAAAACTGAAAAGAAAAGCAGTTAGACGCCCAACAAGACACAGACTAAAGGATACATATAACTAGACTCAATCATACCAGGGTCATGAGCCGGACTAAGCCCCACATAAGACAGAAAGAACTCATTACTGAGATCCATCCTTGTTGGCAGCCAATGACCTGTCACGCCTTCAGGTCCGCCGCCTAGGCTGCGCAGTCTAGCTTGTTGGAAGTAAACAGCAGCCGCCCCTTCAGCCTCGTTCATAACAGGAACGTCAGAATTCAACTCAATCCTGACGCCCCTACTGGAAGGCCTCCTGTTAACTGTCCAATTTTCATTGCAGTCGACCATTATGAATTCCCCCCTGAACGCCTTTTGATTGGACCTTAACTGCTCCACGACCCTATATGAAGGGCGTGTGCAGAAGTTGTACCAACCAGGGCCATAATTGTTCCCACGCACAGGCGCGAGCTTGAAAAGGTTTCGAAATAAAGTTAAGGTTGGCTCAAGTTCAAAAATTTTACACATGGCAATGAAGCCCAGCACGGTCACAACTGAGTTGGGCATCAGTTGTGAAATGGTTAGTCTGTACTTGTTTAAAACTTTTACAAGAAAAGGGTGAAAAGGAAACCTCAGGCCGCCTTTCATGCAGTCTATGTACACAGCTAGATGACCTGGAGAAGGGTTTACTACTGTACGCCTAACACCAGGAGTGTAAGTTGAAAAATTGGGTTTTAAATGGTATCTAAGGGAATAGAAGTCATGGTTCCTATCGGCTACGCCCCTAAAATGGGCAGTGATGTAATGGTTATGAATCCCCCTGTCCGGCGGCGGTGGAGGCGGCGCTGCTTGAGACGTAGACGCTCCATCGGTCCTCATCGTCGTAAAAAATCTGTCCAAACGACGATGTTCATAAAGCGGATCATCCGTGTGAAAAGCAACAGATACGGCATCCGGATGTGTCGAAGGAACGTCCTCGCCTGAGGACACTTCATCTGGAAGAACATCCTCCAGAGGGACCGCCTCAGGCGGGGGCGCCGACGGCTCCCCGTCACACACCGAAACCAATACACGCCCCCCGGCAACTATCTCCCTTGAGAAAGGGCCGAAAGGGAATGACGGCGAGTCGTCTGATGAAGACATTATTTATATGGGGCCTAGTCCAGACGCACTTATTAAAGACAAGCAAAAAACGACTAAGTGTTAGAGCATACCTTAATGTACTACGTACAGACGCCCTCTCTAAGGCAAGTGGAATTGAAAAGTAAAACTGCTACTAGCCGCCCTAAGAAGGAGGTGGAGATTGAACTGCTAGGTCACGCCCTAGATGGGATAGCTCCAGAAGTTCGAATTTTTGCTAAGTAAGGAATATCAGACGCCCAATTCCAGAAATCCACAGGCGATTTTTAGGCGATTTTAGAGAGAGAAAGTGAATTCTTGAAAAAGAAAGTGAGATAAATGATACAATTAAATGTGGAAGTAGTTTCTCTCTCCATTCATTTATTGTAAGAATATCCTTGATGGGCTTTTTAAGCCTAATGGACCATTACTGTTCATCGCCATTTTCCCGCCTTTTCGAGATTTTGGAGACAAGGTCACGTGAGAAGCACGTGATAAGTCAGGGTCAACGTTCAAGGTCAATTGTCAACGTTCAAGGTCATTTGTCAAAGATCACAAGTGATAAGGTTACAAGTATTCAAAAGGGAGAATTACACCTCATCTTGCACCCAGGCGCCTCTCAATACATGGGGCTCATTAGCCCCCTCCTATTGGGCGCCTGGTTACAGGTGTTGTTGGAATCCACCAAGCATGGGATACACTACATCCAGACGCCTCTCAATACATGGGGCTCATTAGCCCCCACCTATTGGGCGTCTGGATACAAGTATAGCTGAAATTCACTAAGTGTAGTGAATGTTGCATCCAAACGCCTCTCAATACATGAGGCTCATTAGCCCCCTCCTATTGGGCGTTTGGTTGCAAGTCTCATTGATTTGTACTGCGTCCAGACGCCTCTCAATACATGGGGCTCATTAGCCCCCACCTATTGGGCGTCTGGATACAAGTATAGTTGAAATTCACTAAGTGTAGTGAATGTTGCATCCAAACGCCTCTCAATACATGGGGCTCATTAGCCCCCACCTATTGGGCGTCTGGATACAAGCATAGCTAAAATTCACTAAGCGTGGTGAATGTTGCATCCAAACGCCTCTCAATACATGGGGCTCATTAGCCCCCTCCTATTGGGCGTTTGGTTGCAAGTCTATTGGTTTGTACTGCGTCCAGACGCCTCTCAATACATGGGGCTCATTAGCCCCCACCTATTGGGCGTCTGGATACAAGCATAGCTAAAATTCACTAAGTGTGGTGAATGTTGCATCCAAACGCCTCTCAATACATGGGGCTCATTAGCCCCCTCCTATTGGGCGTTTGGTTGCAAGTCTATTGATTTGTACTGCGTCCAGACGCCTCTCAATACATGGGGCTCATTAGCCCCCACCTAGGGGTGCTTATCGAGCTGGGCAGCTCGCGAGCAGCTCGTGTTCGACTCGGTCAAAACTCGGTCAACGCTCGACTCGAGTTGGCTCGTGCTCGCTCGAATGAGCTCGAAACTCGATAATTTTACATAAAAATCAATAATTTTTTACATTATATATTTGAAAACATAATTTTCTATTCATACTTTATAAAACTAAATTAATACACTATAAAAGAAAAAAATTATGTAAAGAATTGAAAATATAGTCAACAATTTTCTCAAAAAAATGTAGATTTCAAGAGGGCTTAACCATTAGACGAGCAGCTCGTGATCGGCTCGGCTCGACTCGATAACTAACGAGCACGAGTCGAGCAACCCCCAGCTCGTGATCGACTCGCTCGATAAGCACCCCTACCCCCACCTATTGGGCGTCTGGATACAAGTATAGCTGAAATTCACTAAGTGTAGTGAATGTTGCATCCAAACGCCTCTCAATACATGGGGCTCATTAGCCCCCACCTATTGGGCGTCTGGATACAAGCATAGCTAAAATTCACTAAGTGTGGTGAATGTTGCATCCAAACGCCTCTCAATACATGGGGCTCATTAGCCCCCTCCTATTGGGCGTTTGGTTGCAAGTCTATTGATTTGTACTGCGTCCAGACGCCTCTCAATACATGGGGCTCATTAGCCCCACCTATTGGGCGTCTGGATACAAGTATAGCTGAAATTCACTAAGTGTGGTGAATGTTGCATCCAAACGCCTCTCAATACATGGGGCTCATTAGCACCCTCCTATTGGGCGTTTGGTTGCAGGTCTATTGATTTGTACTGCGTCCAGACGCCTCTCAATACATGGGGCTCATTGGCCCCCACCTATTGGGCGTCTGGATACAAGTATAGCTGAAATTCACTAAGTGTGGTGAATCTTGCATCCAGACGCCTCTCAATACATGGGGCTCGTTAGCCCCCACCTATTGGGCGTTTGGTTGCAAGTGTTATAGATCTGTACTGCGTCCAGACGCCTCTCAATACATGGGGCTCATTAGCCCCCACCTATTGGGCGTCTGGAAGCAGACACGTTCAAATACACCGAGCAAATGGTTAAGTGTAGACACACTTAGCAAATGGTGCAACTGAGAGGGGAGCTGGACGCCCATAAGGGCGTTGGCGCGAGCAAAATCTCAACTTAGCAAATTAGTTGAGTATAAATCATGATCATGCGGCTCGGTTTGCTCAAACCCACTGAACACATGGCGCCTACAGTAAGAGAAGCATAATACACTACCTTGTGTAGCAAGTGTACGCCCGTTCAAGCATACGCCCAGACGGGCGTATTACGGCGTGCATGGGAACATGTAGTACATGTGGACGCCCTATCATGTAGCCATGCAAATCATGCGTTTGCACGCCCAAAATTGTGGAGGCATAAGATAGACAAAATAGTGCAAGTAGACGCCCTGTTATGTATGGTCACATGGAGTTAAAGCCTTGGAAGCTCTCATAAACGAATATGAAGTATTCAAACGCCCCGCACGTGATTACCACCTTGCCAAGTCACGCCTTAGTGGGGGTCTTAACTATTTGTGAGAATCAAAAGGCACTCAGACGCCCTGCTTGCATGTTGAGTAGTAAGATACCATGCATGAATGAGTCATGCAAGTATACCACTGCAGCCACACGCCCTTGATTGACCATGCAACCAAGGCATCACGATTAACATATCAAGATGCCATGCATACACATGCCACGCCGCGCCATGCAAAGAGACAAACTCACATATTCATGCGCCCAAAGTTAGGCCATGCATGATGCATGCATTATCTTTGTAGTCAAACGCCCATATTTGAAGGGTTGACTAAGACACAAAATGATATAGTACTGTGATCGCACGCCCTTATGCATGGTGTTGTGATCACACGCCCTCTCACATGTCCTTATCCAAGTACATCTGATGTATTGCAAGCTCACGCCCCACAGTTGACCTCTCAATTGACGCCTCACGCCTAATGTTAGGCCACTCCTAACCTTGAGATGAATGAGTGTGAATGCAATACAAAAGCTAAGTAAAGCTCCTACACCATGAGTGTATTTAATACACTACATATTCACGCCTCTAATGTGACATATCTATATAATAGATCAACAAAGGCAAAGCTTGTAACCCCACGCCTTTTAATGAGAATCCACCAAACCTGGAAGTCAATGACAAGATGTAACGCCTCGCCATGCACATGCATATGCTTGAGTGAGTCCTCACGCCCTTCCACTATGCATGGGAGTGTATTTGAACGCCCAAG
>SNQN01007983.1:0-31097 GCA_008642245.1 Bassia scoparia | reverse complement strand
ATTTTAGCATTTGAAGGAATTTGACTAATTAACTCAGTTGAAGGAACAGTTACCTGAAGGTTCTTCTCCACATCTAGAGACTTATWGAGCTGCTGATCCTGCTTCTTCTTTGCAACTCTAGATGGGAAAGGTAGCCGARTGGGGGGGCACCACAATATGAGGTGCTTTCCATGCCTCCTCCTCCTTTTCAACTTCCTCTTCAGCATCCTCCTCATGCATTGGTGGGCCTATGTACCTAGTGTCGTTGCGAACGGTGATCGCATAAACACTATCCTTCAGTTGTTGTGGTTGCGAAGGAAGGACGCCCTACTGTCGTTGTGCATTATATGCAACCAATTGCGCCATTTGAGTGTCCAACTGCTTGTTGTGAGTGACTAAAGACTGAATGTCACGTTGGACTTGCATTTGGAACTGCATCATAGAAGCTTGCTGATCCTTCTGCATCTGAATCATCATGCTTTTCAACTCGGCTATGGCTGAATTAGTGGCTGGAGCCTGCGGTGGCTGCGACTGATTGTACTACGGCTTCTAATGAGGGGGTTGATAGCGAGGTTGATACTGTTGTTGCTGCTATGGGGGCTGCTGCTGTGAAACAGGTTGAGGATTCAACACATTGGTACTCTTGTATGAAAGATATGGATGATTTCTCATGCCCTCGTTGTAAGTGTTAGAGTATGAATTGTCGGGACGATTCTGAAATGCGCACACTTGCTCCATCGGAGACTAACATCCATGAGATAGATGTCCCATCACCCCACAGTTATCACAGTACATCTCACTCGGCCCTGAAACAGCTGCAATTGTAGCTGACCGATTCATATGAATGTCATCTAACTTCTGATTAATGGCTGAAATCTGGGCCGCCAATAGAGTAATCTGATCGACCTCATGCTTTCCACTCTTCTTCATTGCACCTCTAGGATTGCCATATTGAGCATTATGATTGGCCATTTCCTCAATCAGCTTCCATTCAGCATTGACTGTCTGACTCATGAACCTCCCGTTTGCTGCTGAAATYGAGAATAATACGAGATTCACTGTTCAAACCGTTATAGATAGTCTCAACCAAGAGCCACTTCCCTAATCCATGATGAGGATACATTCGATGTAATTCCTTGTATCGCTCCCATGCCTCATATAAAGTCTCATCAACATCCTGCGTAAAGTTAGTGATTTTGCTACGCATTTGAGCAGTCTTCTCTGGAGGATAATACTTCTTGTAGAAAGCAAGAGAAATTGAATCCCATGTGCTGTAAGTTTCAGGATCAAAACTGTTCAACCACAATCGCGCCCTGTCCCGCAGTGAAAAAGGGAATAGCATGACACGAAGTTGGTCCGGCTCAACACCAACATGCTTGATAGTACCACAATATTGGAGGAAATTAGAGATATGCATGTTAGGATCTTTAGTTGCATTTCCTCCAAATTGATTGCGCTCAAACATGTTCAACAGCGCAGGATTGATTTCAAAGTTAGCTGCCTCTAGAGTAGRCATGTTCGGCCCTGTCGAAATTTCATTCCGACCATGCTGAGAGTAGTCCATAAGAGATCGTTCTTGAGCCATTTCTTTAGAATCAGAGGGGACTACTTCGTTACTCACTGAATGTGATTCCCCTTCCTCTAAATAAGTTTCATATAAAGGATTCGAAAACTGACGAGAGATGGAAGAATCAGAGAAATCCAATCGCCTTGCGGAGGTCTTCCGTCTATGATACGTGCGCTCCACTTCTAGGTCGTAAGGAATCAAACTCCCAGTTCGGGAAGACCAGCGCATACACAAAAGCAAACTGCAGCGATCGTAAGTATTGCCCTGAAGAACAACGAATCGTTCTTAGACAATTACAAAAAGAATAAGTTAGACTCAAACAATAAATCAATATTAAGCCGTTCGCAACGCGCAAATTTGACAGGCTTGTCGCGTGCCTATCAAAATACCTATTAAAACTAACCTGCAGTAGTGGTAACAGGATCGTATCCACAAGGAAGCAACTACTACTGACTAATTGGATCAAAGCATCAAACTAACAAAAGATAATTTGGATTGTGATTGTGACTAATTAATACTAATGAAACGATTAACAAAGAAGATTAACTATATAATTACGAATCTAGGACTATGGTCACTATAGAGTAATTAACAATAAATTGGATCAACAATTCATTAAAAGGCATATCAAAATTGGGTCAAATTTCTTTCGAATCAATTAAACATAGAACTACTCCTAACGTATCTCTCGACCTAGGATATTCTCGTTCTATTATTGATGTGATCTTGTTCTAAGTCTCAATCGCTAGAATAGAGACTTGTGACTAATCAGATTAAGCAATTAAGTAGGCCCTACGAAATTGATTAGAATGAAGAACATTCTAATAGGAATTGATTAAAGCCAAGTCATGAATCGAAAACCAATTACAAGTCAAACATATTACTATAGATCCCAATGCGCCCTAGATTAGACTACTCACTCATATTCAAATTAAACATACTAATTGCGATTGGAAAAACATAATCAAAAGCATAAATCAATTAAAAGCAATAATAAACGAATTAAAGGATGAAAATATTACCAAAGAAGCGATTGGAATTGATGAATGAATGAATGAATGATGAATTGTATGGAATAGCAAAAGTTGGGTTCCACAATAACGTAATTGAGTTTTAAAATATCTCTAATAGTGAATGAATGATTTACAAAATTAGGATTCCTCCCCTCTTATACTTCTGATTTTCTCAATTAAATGAGCCGCTAAAAAGACTATCATATCCCTCAATAAATCAGCCTAAAAGAGAAATTAATCGGCAAAAACGACCTGAACGATCGTTTAAGTCAAATCGATCGATTTGAGGTTATACGCGGCAGTTTCACTGGGCTATCTTCCACGGGCCATAACCGAGCTCTGGTGGTCCAAATCATACATGTGACGACCTATCAAATCGAAGCTCTCGAAGTCTAGTTTCCAATGCAACTTGAATCACACTAATCGACATATGAAACTTGACTTATGACCAAAAGATGAGCATATGTCCGTAGCTCCACTCTAGCTCCTCGCTACTCTCTCTCAAAGCTCCGTAGTGCTCGCAAATGAGTCCAAAATCACTCCAAATCAATGAAAGCAACCTAAAACTCATTCAAACATAAACAAACATATTAGTAGCAAGGTGGGCAAGAAGGCCAAAAACCATTCAAAATAGCAAGAATGGGGAGAAAAACCATATATCAATATTATACATCAAGAATGCATATGACAGTTGGCGAAAGCAAATTTCTGATTGTCTCCCCTATACGACACATCACCATTGCTTTGCAAAAGTTCCGCACCCAATAATAAAAAAGGAAACTGGGGAATATCCATGTTTTAGCAATAGAATAAGTTATTCTAATTAGTGTATGATTCAAATAAGATAGGATGATAGATACCTTAACAAAGCACTACACTAGGATTAAAGGTTTAACTTTAATCCAAAATTCTCTAGTTGTATCCAGCAAAATAAAAAACTGTAGATAAAAAATTCCAACTGAAATGATAGCAGAAAACAAAAATATACATACAAAGAAGGAAAGCATTTCTAATTAAGAGATTTGGTAGAGGTGATCATTGGCCGGGCTGACTTGACATGTTAATTAGGTCTTTGTCGGGTGGGCCATACGGGCTTGGAATCGAACCTAAATTGTTGCCTAAGCCCGAAAAATTGGAGCGGACTTGGCAGGTTTTTCGGGCGAACCAAAAAAATTAACTAAAATACGTAAAAAGTGAAGACCAAAGCCCGACAAAGATTCGAAAAAATCGACCAAAAAAGGTCATAAGACAATTCAAACAAGACATAATTGACTTATTTACTCTAATATATTAGCGGGAATTCAAAAGATCAATTGAAGATAGTGGAACAGGGAGTGGTAGATACCATGTGATTATTTGACTATATTTACTCTTCAAGCATATACTTGTGTTGTTGTAAAACTGTACRACATGAAGCAAATGTTTGAGATTACTTGAATAAGCACATTTAAATTTAAATATTATCCATCATATCTTAACAAATCAAGACCGTGTACATATATGATTAGTAACTATCTATTTGATTTTGAGCCCTATGTAGTCACCTGGTCGCACCTCTATGTTGGTTTCTCTGCACATTTGTTTCCCTCAATGAATTGAGATTTGCCTATAAAAGTAATTGAATATTTGCCAACTCAAAAAGAACCTCTCTGAAAGCTTGAACTTCAGAGAAGCAATACAACCATCCACAATTAAAGAATAGTCTAGAGGGCACCACCCTCAAGATTACTATATAAGAGCTGCTACACCGAGTTGTTGCATTTCCTTTAGCCTCCACATCGAGTAGATAGCATCATCATCAATATCTTYTGGGTCCATTTGTTGCATAGCCCATGCATAATATATGGTGYGGATCGTGTCCTGCACATTTAATACACACAAAGTAAGCTCACAACAATTTTTTCGGAAAGCCATCCCAATGTAACAATACACAGTGTTGACATATTCTAAACAGTTTAACCAGCAATTAAAACACAATTTTGTCTGTTCACCTTTAAATTCGACGCATGTGTGTCTGTTCACCTTTAAATTTGACGCATTTGTGGGTGTGCGATGATGCATTTTAACCATCCCCAATTATGAACATAATCCAAACATTGGCCTATCTTAATCCAAGCTAACTCATCAGTCCCCCCACAGTCCTACTCTCAAGAAAACCCACCCCCTCTCCGGCCTATTCAATGGCAAACTATCCCACCCCCTTTTCACAGCAGCGATCCCACCATTCTAGGAGGTTTATGATACGGAACATAAAAATTCTGGAGCTTCCATGGTAAATTTCAATCATCAAATTTAACATGTTAGACCATGGCTAATGTATGGTGTTGGGCAGAAAATACTATCTGTTTTTAGATTATTTTCAGGGGGGCGATCAATCTCAGTCTCCAGATCTGAGCTCCTAACTTCCGAAGTACATTTTTTAGTCATGTTCATTTCTTAGAAGGTATACATTTTCTAGGACTAGAAAAAAGGCAGGTGAAGGAAAGAGATGACTGAGTGGTGACAGACTGCCAGGGGCTTTCATATGTTAGGGTGTGATAGAGTGATAGAGGTTTGCCCATAGAAGGAACCAAAAGGCATAGAAAAAATAACCAAAAAGGTACTTCAGTATGGCATTACTTCCAGAAACAGAATGATTTTTTCCCCCTACTTTTTCTTTAGCGGTTTAAAATCAGGCTCATTTAGAATTGGATTTCTAATTATTGCCTTTTTCACAAGAAAAACTTGTTCCATTCTAAGTTTAGGTTATTTTTAGCATCTCTTTCACTTGATGATATCAAAGCATTATTTATTCAATTCGCAGACAAGACAGCTACAGYAGTGATAGAGACTAAGGATTGAGTGATTTGAGTCCCAGCAAGGCACACAAGATTCAATCATTCAATCAATCAATAAAAGCTTTAGTCCAACAAGGCAACAAGATTCTATATGTTTTAATTTAAATGGTGCATCACTGCATCATACCTTCGATCACTTTTATAATTTGGTGGTACATAACACCATTATCACCATGATCAAGCTTGCAAGGTAAACACAATAAGGAGCTAAAGCAATCTAAAGGCTATTAGCAAGCAACTTCTAATGTAACA
This sequence comes from Bassia scoparia, assembly GCA_008642245.1. Lineage (NCBI taxonomy): Eukaryota > Viridiplantae > Streptophyta > Magnoliopsida > Caryophyllales > Amaranthaceae > Bassia > Bassia scoparia. Next base: position 25,449 of record SNQN01007983.1, on the reverse strand, counting down.
TTATCGAGCAAAAAATATGGATGAAAAATCCAACTTTACCTGACTTCCGTCCTTTATTGAACCCTGTCTATCGCGTACACAATACACTTGCTGTGTTTGGAACTGAATGAAATACATTGGCAACATATGTCAGTGACTAAACCTGCAGTTGATCATARATATTATTTCAAAAGAGTCCAGGGTCTTAAAAGTTGAAACTGCTTACCCTAATAATAATAATGGGACTAGATCCCATCATTTTAGTMTCTGATACATCCACTTCAGATATATGCAGGATCTGCTTTTTAGAAACATGAATTAGAAAGCATTACACAACAGGACCAGAACAGCTGAACAAAAAAATATCATGGAAACTAGCATGATTTGGCTTGGAGTTAATAAGAAACAAATAGAGGAAAAACTATATTACCCCCATTTTAAGGGGAAGTAATTAACTAATTACTCACCGTTCATCTAGAGATATAATTACACAAAAAGGTTTATAATAATCCCCCACCACCCCTCCAGCACACACCACAATACATGATTTTCTTTATCACCATCTCCACCCACTTCCCTTTCCTTAGTTTGTCTCCACTCTCTTATCACCCACTTAATCACTACTTCCAAACATAACATTTGAATATGGAAACTGAATTTATGGTAATATCACTGAMATATACTTATGCACATAATGTTGAAATACTTCATTTGATGGAGTCATGGAATTGCATGCTTGATTCAGGTATGAAAACAAAACTTGAACATGCGATRAAAGTTGCTGAATCTGACCTTGTTATCAAAGAAAATATCTTGGCTTTTGAAAGCATTATGCTCCGCTTTACAACGCTCCACAATTTCAGAGCTGCAGAATTTTCCTAAGACTTCAAAGTCGCCCTGATAGAAAATTTAATGGGATGTGAACACAAAATTTTGGAAAGGCAAGAAAATGGAAATTTCACAAAAATACAACGATATATTTAAGGTTGTCAATCTTCACCTTGAGGTATGCATTCAAAACTGGCTTGATGACATCTTGAACCTCAGCTACAAAGTCGGGCAATGAAAACATGCTGGCAGCAACAAGATATAATTTTACAGAAGTATTAATTATAACACCATATAATAAACATACTTATTAATATAACAAAGACTTACGGATCACGACGGCGTATTTCCTTGAATGACATTGCAGTATCGTTTTCTCCAAAAACTCTGTCATTGATACTGAGAAACAAAGAAGGTGAGAAGCCATGTGAACTGAAACCTAATCTACTCAACAGATGCATGTTTATTAACACAGCATGTGYAGAACTTACTCCTGAATTTTATGTACAACAGGACTATCGCTAGTTTCCCATCTTTCCTGTAAATCTTCAGCTAACTAACACAGGTTTCACAAAAAAAAAAAAAAAGACATCAGAAGAAAATTACAGGACATAGTAGCCTAAAAACAGTTTGATGATAGCAGCAGTTAAGCTTAAAAATCACCACTACAAAGYAGCATAACACTTAGCAGTGTCATACACTCATTCTCAGGAGTAATCTTTTTCAAAAGATATTTCATTCTTTGAATAACAGAAATAATTTAAGGTAAAAGTTACAGATTTACTTTCACTGTTTGATTTATTCACACACTACATATTGGGTCATCTCTTAAAGTTTCTCTTCTATCACCTCATAGCATGTTAGGCGCTAGGTCTTAACTCTTAAGATTAGCAATGATGTCATCATTTTGTGGGCCCKGCTTGTCTTACAAAATAACTTTTCCCCCCATTTATGGTGTCTTGAATAGACAAACTAATAAATGGAGTCTTCGAACTTCAAGAATCAACATAAGACTTGAGATATATAGATAGAAAAAGGTGTATAAGCTGAATATCAATAAGTCTAAGAACCGTAACATTTATGAAATTACCACATGCTAGTGGAAAGCCGATGTGGCTTATGAAGAAAGTCTTAAGACAAGATGGGGTTAAACATGCTGTTACCATGCTAACATCATATGGTGTATTATTGGTACTCCGTATCTTTTGTCCTATTTTGAATGGGAAATTAAAGTGACATGCAATATCCATTAATATGTATACTCAAAATAATCTTCCCAGCTTATAAAGAACTAGATGCACTAATCATGATTTAGGTAAGTAGATAGATTGAAAGAAAACAAGACCCGATATAAAGAAGCAGATGACTTGACACAACATGGAAATGAAACTACAAATTTGCAACCAGGAACAATAGCGCCCATGCAAAAATTTATTAAAGTCACTATACATTCACTCAAGCATGAGCTTAAAAGTTACACAACTAAAGGCTTTAAGAAAGAAGATCCTCCAAGCCCCAATTTCAAACGAAAGTTTTCTGTTACAATATGCACCTTCAAACTTCAACTAACTACAAGACAATAGAATARCCATAAACAGTATTCCCACAGTCTCTCCATCTCAAAGTACTTAGCAAAGTTAAGTTTAAAAAAAATATGAAGCATTAATTTAACGACTGGCTTTAGTAACAAAAGGGAACAAACAAACACATCTACTTTGAAACATATCAATATTCCGAGTAGAATAAAATAGTAAGACAGAGTTGCAATGTATTATTTAAAGACCCAAGCCATAACATCTACATTTCTTCTGGTCATCCTCTCCCCACACTAGAAGAATAAAGAAAAGGCAAAAAAAATAAATAAATAAACCAGCTGTGTAGGATGTAATCAATGGGCTACATATAATTATATCAAATGCATACCTCATGGCTCTTTGTAACCACAGGTTCACTYATCTTGGTGACATGTTTGAACATTGGATGGCCTCGCATCTATGGAGAACAAGGTTCCAAATCAGGTATCACACAACAAYGCATAAATGCATGAAAAAAGCACACTATCATAAGGATACAAATTCACCTTTTCTTTTAGTGACTCCCACTTCTTGCTCCATGGAGATTGCTTCACTGGTACCACAACAATTTCAGTTTTGTCACTAATATCTCCTGTTGATGAGGCAGCATGCTGCATTCTTTTCCTTCTATTTGGTTGCCCATTCAATTCTTCCTTCACTATGTCATAACTCTTCTTGGCTAAGTCAGCCACCTTTGCTTCCTTCAACTTTTGGAAGGCTGACGAAACCCTGGGAGAAGATGAAGCAAAAGTTGACCTCAAATTACGGAAAAATGTCTCTGCAGTACCACTAGGCTCAGATTGCTGGTGTTGCTCACCAGATGAGGAATTCGTCCCATCTTTAACATTGTCGCCGTCATCTGTTGCAGTACCATTAGATGCGGAAGCCTCTTGGCTCCCAAAACCAAAAGACTCTTTCACCTAGTTAAGAAATTGCAGCGGACATGTGTTTCATATTGAGAATTTGTACAAATACCAGGAAAAAAATTCAACAACATTCAAAGCAGACCTCTTCTTTTGCAGCTGAAAGCTTTTCTTTCATAGTTGTAGAAACCTGTAGAGACCACAAGACATTGTCTGATAAAATTGTAAAAAATATATCAAAAAAGCTGCTTAAGAAAATGGTTATGGGCACATGATGGTAAAAAGCAAGCAGGTCCACAAAATCATGAGCAGGGAGTAAATTGTGCTTTAGAGCCCTCTTGTAAGAATAATTAGGAACCAGCAATGAAGTGTAGAACATACATCTCAAAATGATTTCCTAAGAAACTGAAGCATGTAGAAGAAGATATCATGTTTTATGTTAAAGCATATCAAATACCTAAGACCACTACCTCAAAATCATGCTTCCTCAGTTGCACCATTGAAATTGGGCACAATCTTTAAGGAGATGAGGGAGATAGATAGAAGAAAGAAAGAGACCCATGAGCTCGGAGAGAGATAGCAAGAATCTTTTGCCAAAATGGAAAATGGTGCAATAATAAAGAAAACGGAGGAAGTAATTCTTCGCAATCTTCTTCTAAAAAATGTTGAGATCCTATTAGTTTCACTAACCCTGTGTACTAAGATTTTCAAGATAAGGGCTTTAAATGTGAGCATGTCTGGGTTATCAAAATCATCTGAAACATTCTATACATGAAGACTTTTTTAAATTGAAGAATCCAATTTCTGCTTGACTTTTCTAAAATTCTCAAAAATCAAGTAAAATGTAAGAAATTTTGTCATTCACCACCTTTGCATGTACCAAAACCCTAAAAATCAACACTAGTTAACGTCAAACATTAACTTGTCCGTTTGGTGGGGCCCATAATGGCCTTTTATATGAACTTATACCATTCAAAGTTTCAAACATGATCTATCATCGATTCTTCAAATGGCTTAACTGATTATCATATTATTTCTTCCTTGAGAATCTAATTAATTATCCAAATTATTCACCAAACACAAAAAGAAGGTATAGCACCTTTGSCTCTAATCTTTGATTCTCCATTTCTTGCTTGAAGACTTGTAGGCAGAAATTACGAGATAATTAAATTTTGGGTTCTTTTATTTTGTAATTCAATTGATTAGAAATTAGGGATCTTGAAATTTGGGGCTTTTTCCAAACATTTATGCGATAGAATGAGAGTTTTACAGTTTTACAGTTAACATTCTATACAACAATGCCTAMAGTTAACAATGAGAGTTTTGGGTGTTTAAATTAATCAAACAAAGGTTAATGATTTTGCCTAATTATTTTGTACGGAAAAGGCAAGGATTTTTTTATATTTTCAGCATATACTACAACACTATGGCAATATGTCCAATATTATGAATTAACCTTAATTTATCAAGGTTAATTGATAATGTCTTGAAATTTTAGAGAAGATGAATTGTCATGAATTTATGCCCGTGAAAGATGATTGGTAAAAATCATGATGATTGGTTAAAATCATGTAATTAGAATTACTAATTGATGAACAAAGTTTGTTGTTCATGAAATGGGTATTGATTAATTAATGATCATGAAAAAATTCGATATGGTAAGTATTATCAAATACAAGTATTCTTCTTGTCATGAAAAAAAATATACAAGTATTCTTTTTTGGCGATTATTAATGCATGTGCTTAGTGCTTGTTCGTAGTGTTGTTTTGTTTGATTTCATAAAATTTGGCAAGTTTATGTTGTTAGAAGACTTCATGATTTTTCATTTGGCAGAACTGCTTTGTTATCTTTGCACGGCAAAATTACATGCATGGCCATTTCATGCATGATATTTTTGGGAGCAGTATTCCTGTACGTCACTTTGATGACTAAGTCTTGGCCATGGTTATTTGGATGATTTGATGACAATTTGGTAATGTTATTTACTTTAGGTAAATATAAATTGTTACCAAATTTTCTTACTTGAATATTGTCAGAGATGAATTTTTGACATGTGTATACTTGTTCTAGAGTTTTCATACTCTAGTTAACGGTTGTTTATTGTAAAAGCGAGTTATTATTGTTGTTGTAACCTAATCTCCTTGTCATACAGGAGTATATGACATTTATTAATGATTAATTTGGTCAAAATAATATTCTATGGTTTTAATAGAATAAAGGGATCCAGAATATTGCAATGGAATCCATAGACGTATGGATATTGTATTGTGTTTATTGTAATAAATTAATCATGAAGTTATAATCTCTTGGTTTAGAGGATTATAAAATGTATATATGTCAATATAAAATGAACAATTTAATTATTGATGAATTTTTCTATGGTTTAATAGATGTAAATATTTGTCAATATTGTTCATGTATTTGTATTCAAGTTTTTTTTTTTTTAATAATGATAATTTTTTTGAGATTATGAGTTTTTATTCTTTGTTAAAGAATATGTATTTATTAGACAAGAACTATGTATTTATTAGACATGCATTTAGTGATGTATACTATCACTATATTGTATAAGGTTGTTGACAATTTATAACCTTATGATCCATTAAGTGCATTGATGTCAAGATAGCATTCTTGAGTGAAAAGTAAAGATTAAAAGGATATACATGCAATGAAAAATGGTAGAGTTTGTTGTCCAATGTCAAACTTAGAGTTTGGRATTTGATTTAATCTTTAAATTGTTTGGAGTTGAGTAAGCACCAAAATAACGACATCAAGTATGTGATAGATGAAATTGTCTAATGTATTCTAATGAACAATAAGATTAGATAAATGGTATAGCAAATTTGATGACGACGGTAAAGTTTCATAATTTGTCTATATATGTAGATGACAAGTTGATATTTTGAACGGTTTTGTCCCCATGAAAAATATAGGAAATTCTTATCATCTTGGTAGTAAAATTAAACACCTATGGATGCTAGCATAAGTTATTATCAGGTAAAGGTAATGTAAGTTTTTTAAATTAAATAAGAGTTATATTGTTTGAAGTAAAAAATGACAAGTAMTAGTGTGTAAGTTTGACAAACTATTYGTCATGTCATGTGATAYTTGAGGATGAAAAATCATAGTGTTTTGGTTTGACTTATAATGAAAACTTCGATTTTCAAATAGAATTCAGATGTAAGTTGAATCTCAAATAGAGATGATAATTCTTTTCTAATGGATGGGTTTTCCTCCATGGATCAGGTGTTATGCCTTGAGTATTCAAGAAGTCACTTGCGTTATTGTAGTCTTCTTAATGACATCGAAAGTGTTGCGATGTAATTGGTTGGTAAAGAAACCAAATGGTTGTAGAATCTCATGTTTTTGAGACACCAATATTTCAAAACTCACTATGTTAGTTATGCAACATTTGCATGAGAATAGTCAAGAATTNACCAATATTTCAAAACTCACTATGTTAGTTATGCAACATTTGCATGAGAATAGTCAAGAATTCTTAAAAGTTGGCGATGTAATATTGACTACGAAAGAACATATATAAWTATGGKAAAGTGGATGGCAATCGATTTAGATTGGGGCCTATTGTAATCACAACTAAAAGGATCCCAACTTGACGTTTAATAAGACGTTAGGTATCAAGTTCAATGAGATTAATCTTCTTATTTGATGATTGGAAACTTGTTTATTCAACCAAAGGTTAAGTTCTAGGAGCATATTTCAAGTGATAAACCTATATAAGTACGAAGTTTATAAATACGAAGTTTAGCCGCTTAAAGAAGCTAGTGGGCGTAGCTTTGATATACTTATGAATAGAYACGGACTAATGGTTGTAAAAGTGTCAAGTATATAATGTAATTTAGTAATTGATCTTGTGTGTATGATATTTTCATTTGTCCATTATGTACTGTATGGTTCAAATGTTTGATAACACCATTTCAATACTACAGGTACTTAGAACGTGTATTGTGCTAAGTGGAAGTTCAAGTCTAGGACACTTTCATTTATGCACAAGATTGTAGTTTGTGATGACGATGGTTTGATGTTTGTCATATTTGACTTGATACACTAAATAGAGGAGGAACGTTGGAAATGATGAATTAGTGTATGTGTGTTTTATACCAAGTTTGTTAGATTAATTATATGGTTAGGGTGTTTAAATTAATCAAACAAAGGTTAATGATTTTGCCTAATCAAACAAAGGTTTTGGTTCAAGATGAGGACATCAAAGAAAGGTGGATGGAGTATTTCGATGAATTATTTAATGGAAGTCAAGGGGGGTCGTGTTAAAAACGAACCAGAGCAGGGGGGATAAAATATGAGTCTGGTGAGTAAGGAGAAGATCAATGTGGGTTTGTTCGACAGGTAAAAAGAGTAGAGGTAGAGGTTGCATTGGAGAAGATAATCGAAGAAAGCAGTTGGGCCTGATGGTATACCGATTGAGGTGTGGAGGTGTCTAGGTAAGGTTGGTATTGATTGGTTAAACGGAGTTGTTTAACAAGATATGGAAGACTTCGAGGATCCCTCAAGATTGGCGAAAGAGCACCTTGGTCCCAATTTATAAAAACAAAGGAGATGCTCAGGATTGCGCTACACGAGGAATAAAGCTTATAAGTCACACTATGAAGTTGTGGGAACGGGTAATAGAACACAGCGTTAAGGGCATGCACTAGCATATCCGAAAACCAGTTTGGTTTTATGCCTGGGCGATCAACAATAGAAGCAATTCATTTGTTTAAGACAGATGATGGAGTTTTATAGGGCGAGGAAGAAGGACCTCCATATGGTCTTTTCGATCTAGAAAAGGCTTATGACAAAGTACCAGGAGATGTACTTTGGGGGCGATGAATGTTGAAAAAGTATTGTCCCCCGGAGGTACATTTGACCTCGTAAAGGACATGATTCGGGTGTGTCAACAAATGTTAGGACTTGTGATGGATTGACAAGGGACTTCCCTATAAACGATTGGTTTGCATCAAGGGTCGGCATTGAGCCCTTTCTTTTTGCATTGGTTATAGATGAAGTGACAAGGCCAACCAAGAGGAGGACCATGGTGTATGTTATTTGCGGATGAATTAGTATTGGTGGATGAAACTAGAACTGGGGTTAATGCCAAGTTGGGAGCAATGGAGACAAAGGTTGGAATCTCGAGGATTTAAGCTAAGTCGGAGTAAGACTGAGTATTGGAATGTCGATTTGGGGTCTCAAGTGGGGACCAATGAGGGAGTGGTGAGGTTGGAGTGGACGGAAGGACTTGACCATGAGTGATTGCTTTAAGTATCTTGGGTCAATCATCCAAAAGAATGGGTATTGACCAAGATGTGGCTCATAGGATTAAGTTAGGGTGGGTTAAATGGAGAAGCGGATAAGGAGTGTTATGCGATCGAGAGCATCCCTTTAAAGCTGAAGGGAAAATTTTCAGGACTGCTATAAGACCAGTTTTGCTTTATGGTACGGAATGTTGGGCCTCCAAGAAAGAGCATTTTCAAAAGGTTGGAGTCACCGAGATGCGGATGTTAAGATGGATGTGGGGAACACTTTACGAGATCGAATAAGAAATGAAGTTATCCGCCGAATGTTGGTGTTGCAGATATCGCAAGCAAGTTAAGGGAAAACGCTTGCGTTGGTTGGGCATGTAAGACGGAGATCAGGGGCACCGGTGCGAAGAGTGGAAGAGTGGGATCAAGGGGATTTAAAAACGAGGTAGAGGGAGACCAAAAATGACTTGGTGGGAAGGAGTTAGAAAAGATCTGAAGCAGTTGGATTTGCAAGCGAGTGAGGCTCTCGATCGGAGGGAGTGGAGGAGGAAAATTTATGTGGATGACTCTCCGGAATATATCAATTTGGTTCAATGTTAGCCGACCGCAATGAGGATTAAGGCTATGATTGATTGATTGATTTTGTACGGAAGGCAAGGATTTGCTATGTTTTAAGCATATACTGCATATTACCAGGAACCATCGGCGGTTTAACACTGCATGCATGCAATATGCTTGGTTCGGTTGGTGGTGGTTATTCACAATAATGCTGAGATCATGATGGCAAATTAGTTAGCAACTTTTGGCGTGTGTTGATTTTCTCTTGTATCTCAAAAGCGAATTTCCATGATATACCCGAGCTTTCTTAGGGTGGAAATATGTGCTTTTAGGAAGTGTGTACACGACCGTCGAGTCGAAGGTTCTATTATTGTTTCTCATCTTTGACCCCCTTGTAAAAAGTAAATTTTCAAACCATGGGTAAAGGAAAAAATAGAAATTAGAATGTAAGCATTTGCGCTTTGTATTGGTGATGGTGTGCTTTTGGGTACATACCAAGGAAAAACAAAAAAATCTAAAGGAATTGTAATTTGGAATTGGGGTGGTTTCTTTGGTTTGGTACATTAAATATATACAAAGAAGACATGGAAGCCATTACCATTTTTTGTAATTCATTACCTATCCTATTTTAAATCCAAATGTACATTATTTTTTGCACCTTAATTGCTACAGTAAAACAATGTCTAAATTTCTGTAACTAGCTATTAGCTCTCTTTCTTTTTTTCTCTCGCCTGAAACAACCAACCATCGCACCCTTCTTTTCTTCTCCCTCTCCCTCTCCCTTTCACCGCCACACAATTTCTATCTTCTTTCACTAATCACCTTAAATACTCACTCTCAATTTCGCCTTTCTTCGTCTTCTTCTTCGTTAAAGACGCTTTGCCAAAATTGATGCTTTTGGCAAATACCAGAAAAAAATGATAAACAACAAAACGACAGACATTGTGCAATTTCAACACACACATAGAGAATTTGTGTTGATTTCTGCGAACAAAGTGAAAGCTTTACTTGGACTTTTTTGCTTTAAGAAGGAAGATGTGCTACCTTCTTCTTAGATCAGCATGAAATTGAGGACTCTGATATGCTCAATTTTATCTTATGTATTTGCTCTAATTAATATGAATACGGAAACGAATTAAATGTAAAAAAAAGGGAGAAAAGGTGGGATTAATTGGGGAGATCTGAGAGAGAGAAAAGGGGACCAATGGTTGCTGTGGGTGCTGTTGCTGGGGGAGCGGTGGCGTTGCGCCGCAGTGGTGGCAACGAGGGAGTGAGGGAGGAAGAAAGAGGGTGGCGATGTGGTTGCTTCAAGTGAGAGAGAAGGTTGCTAATAGAGATCTGAGGAGAGAGAAAAGGGGGACATGGTGTTTGCTGGTGGTGTTGCTGTGTGCTTGCTCGAGGTGGCACTGGCGCCTGTGGTGGCAGCGAGAAGGAGAGAGAGAAGAAAAGAAGGGGCTGACAATGGTGGCTGCTTCAGGTGAGAGGAAGAAAAGAGGGTGGTCGATTAGCTTAAAAAGAGAAAGCACAAAAAATATAAATGGGAAAAGCACAAAAAAGTAGGAAGTAAACACCTACTTAACGAAATTAGCATACAAATGTTTATAGCAATTAGGAACTTAAATTAATGGTACTCTTGTGGATTTTTTAAAAAAAAAAAAGGGTAAACAAATGGAATTGACCAACCCACGTGGTACCAATTGGTATTTCCCTAAAAAAAATCAAAAGGTGGTAAATTTTAAAAATCAATCAATCTATCAAAGTCTTATTCTAGTAAGTTAGTGGGGTCAATTAATGTCAGGTGAGACCAAAAATAGACTTAATTCGGGAAGAATTCATCCCACATAAATTGTTCCTCTTCACTGCCGCCTACGATCGAGAGTCAAATTGTTTCATATTTTTTTAACTACCTTTCCACCAAGTCATTTCAAGTCCCCCTCTACCTCTTTTTTTAAACGTCTCCTAAATCCCACTATCCACTCTTCGGACACTGTCTAGCCTCGCGGAGGTCTTCCGTCTTACAATGCGCAAACCAACGTAAACAGTTTTCCATCTAATGGCAATTACTAAACACCAACTTTATTCTATCTCACAGAGTATTCCGAACATATCATCGTCAGTGACCTTAACTTTTGAATATGTTCTTTCTTGAGGCCGCAAAGCATGTGCCAGTAGTGAATAATATTGGTCTATAATACTCTCACTAGAATTTTCCCTTTCACGCTTAGAGGGATGCTTCGATTCATAACATTGGCCTGTAGCCGCTCTCGCATTTAACGGCCACCCTAACTTAATTTATGAGCCACACTTGTCAATATCACCATTCTTTTGGATGATTAACCCAAGATACTTAGAAGATTTCACTCATAGCGAGATCTTTTCTATCTAACCTCATCACTCCATCATTTATTGCCCCGCGTGTGATCCTAAACCGACATTCAGTAATCTCAGTCAATAGCTCTCCGCTTTGCTCCGACTTAGCTTAAATTCTCGAGGATCAATCTTTTGTCTCCATTTCTCAACTTTGGCATCTGACAGCTTTAAGTTTCATCCCCTTAGAACAATATCATTCGAAATAGGGCATACGGCATGGTGGAGGTTGGCATGCGGTTCAAACTTGCAATGCTTCATATAGATGCAAAAAAGGAACAGGGATCAAAGCGATTACCGCGTGATGGCATCGCAATGTCGTTATATAGAAGTCATGCTGTTGTCAATAATCCATTCAAGACCTCACGATTTTGTTGGACACAAGTCGTGATACAGATGTCCGTTTAATCAGGTAATAGTACCTTAGAGGAAATACCTATTTTCAGACTTGCGTCCACCAAGTACATATCTTAGTATATTGTCATAAGCTTTTTGTAAATCGATGAAAACCATATGGAGGTTCTCTTTCCTCTCCCTATTATACTTCTAATCATTTGCCGCTCACAAGTGGAAATTGCTGTCCCCTGTGGTTGATCTCCGTAAGACTAAAACCAAACTGATTTCGAATATGCTAAGTGCATCAGTGCAGTGCACGCTCGACTGATTGTTTTATAACGCCGTCCCACAACTTCATAGTGTGGCTTGATAAGCTTGATGTATTCGGTAGTTAGCACAATCTACGAGCATCCCTTGTGTTCTTATAAAATAGGAACATGGTAGTTTCAAAAATGTAGAAAGAAAGGTGGTAAAAAACAAACAACAGGCTGAGAACCTAAAACTACCCCGAGACTTAACTTCCTATAATCTTTTTGGATTGGATCATAAGCTAACTTACCTTCTAAAGATACAACATCACAAGCACTACAGTTTATGGCCAAACTCTGTTTTGGTATGACACTTCTGAATGGATTGGATTAGAAGGAATAGTGTGTTTAACCAAAAAAACAAAAATTGACCATTTCTGGAACAGATCTATTCCCTGCAAAAGAATTGCCACGAGCTCACTGTTCCCGGGTGATACTGTTACAACTTTTGACACCTCAAAAAGCATTTCCCTGTTTATATGTGATGTCTGCTGCTTTAAGCCACATCTACTTGCGTGGGAGGTTTTGGAGATATTTGCTGTGACATACACAAAACTCTGAGAAAATTAGGAGCTTTAAGGGCAACAGAATGTAAAAGCTATTTAGCTTGGGCCTAATTTGGATTGAGATTCCAACCAAGATGAATGGATGCTTGCAATGTTACACTCTGAATGGGTTGTGGAATAACATAGGGGGCTTTAACGATTGAAGATCTCAAAGACAACTACACAACCTGACACATCTCCGATGAAGGCGGAGACTGTCTTCTAGTGGAAACATCGGTGTGAGGGGAGTTAGGAGGCCAAGTGGCCGGGCAGAAGATGGCAGAGGCTCTTTTTGGTAACCCAAGGCTGGGAACCTTCCTATTATCTCAATGGATCCCATTCGGAATTGAAATGATTTTGTGACCTGTATATTAGATATCTAACCTAATGATGACTTGTAGTGGATGGTTCTTTTGAGCAGGCACAGTAATGATTTCCGAGAGACAATATTAGCTGTAAACCGTAACTCTATTTTAGCCCTTCGGTCTGCCTTTATTTATGTTTCATTAACACTCAAAAAAAAAAGGAAACTTCATTAAAATGTATGAAGCATCATATTTTAGGGTGCTTTCTACTTCAACTAATTAGTAATTAAGTGATTTGAACTTATTGGACAAGATTTACTATTGATTTAACCTTATTTCTGATGTGCACATGATTGATGTGAATAAACTTATCAGAATTTTTTGATTAATGTGGACCTATTGGACACAATACATCCTCATTATGCGCAAAATCATTCCAAATAATTGTGCAAGGACAATAGCAATAGAAAACCTCAAAGAGGTTTATCCTCATGCCACATCACATTTTTACAAACATAATCTCAAAAAACCTACAACCAACAATAGGAAAAACCGAAAACTTTTCCAAAGTTTATATTGGGACTGCATTTGACTTTACCTTTTTACTTCCGGCATTTAAAGACTCACTCACTATTTTCAAACCCTCTCATAATGAACCAAGTATATTGTAGCAAATAGGAGGTTAGTTTATGATTCTGGATAGGGATTGAGATCATTATTATTAGTTTTATTTTATTATCTCAGTAAAATCAGATTATAATCAAATTAAAACCGTACTATTAGATAATATTTGTTTGTTAGAAGTCGGATATGATATTTTAAGTGTATTTAGTAGTCGTGTTGGAATTGTTAGTTCGTTAGGACTAGTAATAAGTTTGTTATGGAATTTATTTAGGAAAGAAGTTTGGGGATAAATACCCATAGTTTCGACGGCATTTTGAAAATAAATACCTAGATTCGATTTTATTTTACTTAAATAGCCTACGTTCGTTCGAAAAACTTAATTTCGGGGTACACTACTAAGGGATTAATGCTCACTGTTAACAAATCATACATAATGTGTGGGGGCCCTCGCTTTTTTTTTACAATTGCTACAATCTGTTCGAACGACATCCCACTCTCTACTTTCATTCGCTCTTTCTCTCTTCCGCGAGCACTCATCATCACAAGCCAACAATCAACATCATGCAATCAGACAACATCATCTAATCATCGCACTCATAACATTCAATCACCGTGTCGTCTTCGCCTTCCTCCTCTCAACATCGTTGAAGGGAAGCAACATTTAAGATTATAGACATAAATTTGGTTTTGATTTAATGGAGTTTAATCTTTCGTTTGTTTGGTTTGATTTGTGCGATTTATTTGGACGCAGGTTGATTTTGCCGTTATTTTAGGGGTTTTGTGGGATTTCGTTTTTTTTGGGGAGTTTTGATTCGTTTATGGAGTTGTGATTTTCGATTTATGGAGTTTGAATTTCGGTGACGTTGGTTAGTGTTTCATTTTCGTGTTTTGTGTTTGATTTTGTGTTTTCGGTTTTGAGTTTTGCGGGTTAGGGTTGTTTTGGATGTGGTTTATGATTTTTGGCATTCTTGGCTCTTGCTCGATTTTTCATGTGTTTTTGTGGTTGTGTGATTCTATGGTCTTAATTTGGTGTAGGGTTTGATTTGCGTCGTTTGTGGTATTGATGTTGTCGTGTTTCTGGGGTTTGGATTCTTCGTTTTTGGGGTATGAATTTTCGTTTTTTTGGTTTGATTTTTTATGTTTGGATTTTTGGGGTTTGATTTTTCTCGTTTTTTGGTTTAAATTTCATGGTGGCATTGCGCTGTTTTGCTGTTGCTGTTGATGATGGTGGTAGGGGGCGAATTCGTCGGTGGTGATCATTGGTTTGAGTGTTGTGTTGACGCGTGTGGTGGAGATTTCCACCGACAATGGAGGTGGTTCAAGTGGAGTGGTGAGGTGATGAAAAATAGAGGTGGCAACAATGGAGGTGAGGTGATAAAAATGTCGAATGTAGGTATTTAAGTAAAGCAAAATCGAATCTAGATATTTATTTTCAAAATGGTCTCGAAACTAGGTATTTATCCCCAATTTTTCCTATTATTTATTAGGATATAACAAGTTATTAGATCGATATATTTAGTTGTTACATGATGATAAGTTCATAATATACGATATTTTTAATCCCTAATATTAATCTTATAATTGTCTTATCGTAGTTATTTTATTAAATTAGTTACTTTTATAATTTTATATCTTATTTTATTCATTATTTTATTTATTATCTATTTTCATAAAAATTGATACTTGATATTGTTTGTTTGTGTTTTTTAGGAAATTATAAGAAAAAAGAAATATTTGGCCTAACAAATGGAAACTATCTAAGAAAGCCCAATTCTATTACATCCAACTTCATATTCACGTGCAAATCAAAGAAAGAAAAAGCAAGGAAAAAAAATAGAAAAAGAAAAGAAAAGAAGATAAACAAAGAGGATAAAAGATAGGAGAAGAAAGAGGCGTGAAGATGAAGATTATCATGCAACTGAATCACTTTGGCAGGTCCGATCCGATCATCTCGCAAGTTACAGTTTGCCAAGATATCTCGCAAAATCGTTCATGAACGCATATATATATGGCTCGATTTCCTCCGAAACATATAACACAACACAGCCGAAAATCACACACAAAAGAGCAAGGGAATTCGGGTGAGTCGTAATTGAGCGATTGGTAAAGAGAAGATAGGCATTGGAAAGAAGCTTAGTCTCAATTCCGAGGTTRAACAAGATCGACGGTGAATCGTGGGGTCGAAGCCGAGGTTCATTCGAATGTTCTTGGGAGTATAATTAATAAGTCTTCTTTTTACTCAATTGTTATTATTATTACTTGATTGAAGTACTTTGTTAATTTGATGGAACACTTTGATTGAAATATTGATAATACTATGGATTTATCATTACGTTATTTTTCAATTTAATGATTATTTGAATTTTGCTTGTTCTTGATTGTTAACTTTGCAATTTGACGATGATYGTTATCTTTCAARTGTTGGATTGTGAATCATTGCTACCTATACAATTTAGGTTAGTTTAAATCGTATAGTGAAGTAGTCCCTAATTTAGGTTGAGTCTGCGATTATGGTTTGGCTTAAATTAGAGAGCAAAATCAATCTAAATAATCTGTCCTTTTATGTATTATTATTAGACTAATGAAATCTCTAGTTTATAATGCTTCAATTCTATAAATACAAGTTGCGTCATATTGTTTTAGTTGATTCGGTTTAGAGTCCAATTCTCGACTTAGTGTCAATTTTGATTTCAAGTAAGGAATAAGAGTCTTTATCTTAGCTCTACAGCTTAGTCCTATGTGTTAAATGGTTAATTTCGTAAAGATTGTTGATTTATCATTATCCAATAGTTTAATTAAAGTAAGAGGATAAATGAAATCAGGTCAAGATTGTGTCAGCTTGTAAATAAATTTAGAGTAGTTTTCATCATAAGTAATTCACAACTCGAAATCTCCAATAATCTATATAAATGTGAGTAGTGTAAATATTGTACCATACGTTTTATACTTAACATTATTAGATTAAATTTTGAGCTATTTATAGTTAAAATCCCTTGTGGATCGACCCTTTCTTGCTTTACTTTTAATATTTTTGAGGACTAAATAGGTTTAAATAACATATTAATTAATACGATAAACACTCGCTATCACGATGCGATATATTAAATCTTTATCCTAGTTTCGTTTATTTCAGATTTGTTTATGTATTATAACATATGGGATCAAATTAGATTAATAAATTTTAGATTCAGTTTTTCATCATTATTCTTCTTGTTAACATCAAGGAAAAACCTGTGAGTTCTTTATTATATTTCTGTGATCGCTTGATTAACTATCATTGGTGCTTAGTGCTCTCTGTGATTAAATCATGTGAATATATCTTTTTCGGTTGAAGTAATTTCATTCATCTCTGATTCCCATTCTTGGACATATCCTATTGTATGTGTGTTACTACAATGAATTCAAGGGAGTTTGTGAGCATCTCTTTTATAAATACCACATACATTATTAATCTCAAAAAACCATAAAACCTCCTATGCTTTGCCTAAGAACCTATTAAAAACTATATCAGAAAAAATCCAAAGCAGAGAGCTGATCTCAATAAATCTGATTGAAAACTCAGTGCAACTACAACCTCTTTGCAGTCTCAGTTCTTCCACACTCACCAACGCTGTGCAAAGTGCTCTTGTCTGTTCACTCCTGCATTCAATTAACAGCATATAACCACAATGTATGTAGCAATTTCTTAAAAGGATTGAGAATTTTGAACAAAATAATACAACTCCGAGAGCAATCACTTCAACAGAAAAAATAGTGGAGACGGATAGAGGAAGGAAGGAATGGGCTAGACTTTCATATAATGCCTACTAACAAAATAAATATCATTTATCATGTAAGGAAATAAAAAATAAATCTTACACTTTCTTTTTGTAATTTTTTTCTTCTATCTCTCCCAACTACATGATCCCTTTATTTCTCTTCCAAAAAAAACCTAGGATCTGTAAGTAAGAGTAAATTTTTCTGTTAGGGAAAAATGAGAAGACTAAAAGGTTTAAAAACGGATAATAAATTTGGGATACTATACTCAAAGGTAGCAAAACGTTATTGTTTCCTCACTTTTCGCATCCCGTCACGTTCCACCAAATCCATCACTCCAAACACATTGTAAAAGAAAAACAAGAATGAATCATGTGCACATTCTTTATGCAAATAAGTGGTATTTCACCAATACTATTTCAAGCCCTTTTTACTCCTTTAAGGCTCCTCTGCTTCTCCTGTAGTGCTTAACGCATTGCTGAACTCTATATACCTACATCCATTCTATGAAAAAAATTTCAAATAAAAACGGGTAAACAACACTGAAAGAAATCACTGCTACTCACTACTCTCAGCAATTCTTTAGAAATCAAACAATATGGTGCATCAACGCTCACTCCAAATGTATACATGTTGCATCAAAAAAAACCTACGGAACAAACAATTATCCAAGCTCTTATGAACAAGCACAAATCAACAACAATCAACAAAACCTTTAATCCAAAAATGGGCAGTTAACATAACCAAAGGGAAACTACAACAAACAATACCAAACTTTTAACAAGCACAATCAATCAATACATCAAACAAAACCTTAATCCCTATACTAGGTGGGCAATTAACATGAACCAAAAACATGAATATTCTGGAAATCACCAAAAGACTTGTCTACATCAAAAAAATAAAAGAGAACGTGTTTCAATTTTGGAATTAAATGATAGATAACATCATTTTCAAGGCATAAAACGAAAAATGCAATAACATGAGGCATTATTGTCATCAAAATAAAATCAAGGCCTTATCAACTAAACTCTACACAAAAATTACAATCATGTAAACGCGCGGTTGCTTAAATTACCCTGTTTATGTGTCGGGTCAATTGGAGTCAAAARCTAAAACCCCTCTCTATAGCAAATAGAAAATTTATCAATAGCAAACTAACTGCTCAAATAAACCAAGTTACCAAAAAAAAATTAGACATTATAAAGCTTAAAAATGCACACAATGCTTGACATAGTGACAATAGTTGAATCAGAACCAAAAATTATCTGTTTAAAATAGGCAAAAAGAATTAAAAGGAAAGAATAACTACTCCGTAATAAAATTACCTGCTAGCTTCACCTTTAATTTTATTGGATAATTCATTCAAAACACTAAGTTGACGATTAGACGAATACCCGTTTCCATTAATCAATCTTAGCTTCACATTCGATTGTTGTAACTACAAATAAAGATTTTTAACACCCATTAAAAAAAATGACATTGAACAAAATGGGGGAAAAAGAGAGAATGAACAATGGAAAAAAACAAGCAAAAAATGTCACCTGTTGATAAGTTGAAAATTGGAAGCAGAGATTAGGATTCTTTGATAAGAAGAAATCACGAACAATTTTTCTTGCAGCCATATTTGAGAAGAATTTTGCAAATTTTTTGGAGTAGTTCTTATGTTTTGTTAAAACAAATAWAATTGAGAAATATGAAARCAACTATGCAAGCCGCCCCTAAAACGGTAAAACCCCTACCTTGTTACTTGGCAAATAATTCTCTCCCAAAATTATCAACAACTACTCGGATTTTGTCAAAATTTAAAAATAACTGTCCATTTTTTTAAAAAAAAACAACTAACCAGAATTTTGCAAATGTTTGCGAAACACTCCGCACTTCTAGTTTCCGCCCAATAAAAACCATTATCCGATATGTGGGGNACCCAAGATACTTAAAGCATTCACTCATAGCGAGATCTTTTCTATCTAACCTCATCACTCCATCATTTATCCCCCGTTGTGATCCTAAACGACATTCCAAATACTCAGTCATAGCTCCGCTTTGCTCCGACTTAGCTTAAATTCTCGAGATCCCAATCTTTGTCTCCATTKCTCCAACTTGGCATTGACCAGCTTTAGTTTCATCCCYTTAAACAATATCATCCGCAAATAGCATACACCATGGTGRATTGGCATCTTCACTTCATCTTCAACCAATGCAAAAAAGGAAAGGGATCAAAGCCGAACCTTGATGCATACCAATTGTTATAKAGAAGTCATTTGTCAATCCATCACAAGACCTCACATTTGTTGACACATCTCGATACATGTCCTTAACCAGGTCAATATACCTTAAGGGAATACCTATTTTCAACATTGCCCACCAAAGTACATATCTTAGTACTTTGTCATAAGCCTTTTTTAAATCGATGAAAACCATATGGAGGTTCTTCTTCCTCTCCCTATTATACTCYATCATTTGCCTCAATAGATGAATTGCTTCCCTTGTGGATCTCCYAAGCATAAAACCAAACTGATTTTCGAATATGCTAGTGCATCAGTGCATGCCCTCGACTGATGTTTTATAACCCGTTCCCACAACTTCATAGTGTGGCTTATAAGCTTGATTATTCGGTAGTTAGCACAATCTCGAGCATCTCCTTTGTTCTTATAAATAGGAACCATGGTAARTTTCAAAAATGTAGAAAGAAAAGGTGGTAAAAAACAAACACAGGCTTGGAACCTAACAACTACCCCACGAGACTTATACTTCCTTAATCTTTTGGATTGGATCATAGCTAACTTAACCTCTAAAGATACACATCATCAAGCACAAGTTTCATGGCCAACTCTGTTTTGGTATGACACTCTGAAGGATTTGGATTAGAAGGAATAGCTGCGTGTTTAACCAAAAAAACCAAAAAATTGACACTTTCTGGAACCAGACTATTCACCTTGCAAAAGAATTCCACAGCTCACATGTTCCCCTGATACTTTACACTTTGACCCTCACAAAACCATTTCCTGTTTATTGTTGATGCTGCCTTTAACCCATCTACTTGCGTGGGAGGTTTTGGAATTATTTGCTGTGACACCACAAACCTCTGGAAAAATAGGATGCTTTAAGGCAACAGAATTAAAAGCTATTTATTGGGCTCTAATTTGGATTAGATTCCACCAATGGAATGGATGCTTCATTTACTCTGATGGTTGTGGATAACATGAGGGGGCTTTAACGATTGAAGATTAAAGACTAATACACTAACCTGACACATTCATGCGGAGCTTCTTCTAGTGGAAACATCGGTGTGCAGGGGAGTTTAGGAGGCAAGTGGCCGGGCACAAGATGGCAAGGCTCTTTTTGGTATACCCCAAGGCTGGAGACCTTCCTATCTATCTCAATGGATCCCATTCGGAATATGAAATGTATTTTGGACTGTAATTTAGATATCTTAACCTATGATGACTTGTGTAGGCATGGTTCTTTTGAGCAGGCACATCATTTGCTTGCGAGAACAATATTAGCTTGTACCGTAACTCTATTTAGCCTTCGTGCCTTTTAATTTATGTTCCATTAACTCAAAAAAAAAAGGACAAACTTTCATAAAATGTATGAAGGCCTCATATATTTAGGGTGCTTTCTCTTCAACTAATTAGTAATTAAGTGATTTGAACTTATTGGACAAGATTTACTTTGATTTAACCTTATTTCTGATGGTGCACATGATTGGATGTGAATAAACTTATCAGAATTTCTTTGATTAATGTGAACCTATTGGACACAAGTACATCCTCATTAATCGCAACAATCATCCAATAATTGTGCAAGGACAATAGCAATAGAACAAACCTCAAAGAGGTTTATCCTCATGCCACATCACATTTTTACAAACATATCTCAAACAAACCTACAACCAACAATAGGAAAAAYCGAAAAACTTTTCCAAAGGTTTATATTGGGACCTGCCATTTACTTTACCCTTTTAATTTCGGCATTTACAAATCACTCACTATTTTCAAACCCTCTCATAAATGAACCTCAAGTATATTGTATAGCAATAGGAGGTTAGTTTATTSATCTGGATAGGGATTAGATCATTATTATTAGTTTTATTTTATTATTCTCAGATAAAATCAGATTATATCAAATTAAAACCGTACATATAGATAATATTTGTTTGTTAGAAGTCGGATATGATATTTTAAGTATTTAGTAGTCGGTTAGGATATTTTTAGTTCGTTAGGATAGTATAAGTTTGTTAGGATATTATTTAGGAAAAATTGGGGATAAATACCTAGTTTCGAGCCATTTTGAAAATAAATACTAGATTCCGATCTTATTTTACTTAAATACCTAGTTTCTCGAAAACTTAAATTTCAGTACCTACTAACGTATATATGCTCACTGTAACAAATCCATCCATATGTGTGGCCCACTCCTTTTTTTAATTCCTCCAATCTGTTCAACGACATCCCACTCTCCTACTTCTTCCTCCCTTTCTCTCTCTCCACTATCAGCAACAATCAAACAACATCAACATCATCATCAAAACATCATCATCATCGCCCTCCATCAACATCATCACCGTCGTCTTCGCCTCCCTCCTCTCACCATCTGTTCAGCAGCAACATTAATTACAACATCATTTGGTTTTGATTTAATGGAGTTTAACTTTCGTTTGTTTTGTTGATTTTCGATTTATTGGCCATTGATATTTCGTTTTTTGGGTTATTTTCTTTTTTGGTTTGATTTTCTTTATGGAGTTTGATTTTCGATTTATGGAGTTTGAATTTTCGTTTGTTTTGTTTCATTTTTCGTTTTTTGTTTGATTTTGTTTTTCGGGTTTGATTTTCGTGTTTGTTAGTGTTGATTTTCATTTTTTTTGGGTTTGATTTTCATTTTTTGTGTTTATTTTTCGTTTTTATAGGTTGATTTATCGTGTTTGGTTTGATTTTTCGTTTTCTTGGGGTTTGATTTTCGTTTTTGGTATAAATTTTCGTTTTTTTGTTTGATTTTTATTTCGATTTTTGGTTTGATTTTTCGTTTTTGGTTTAAATTTCATGGTGGTGCGATCTGTTTTCTGTTGCGTTGATGATGGTAGGGGCAACTGTGGTGGTGTATCATGTTTGTGTTGTCGTTGACTGCGGTAGTGAGATTTCCACAAATGGAGTGGTTCAAGTGGAGTGGTGAGGTGAATGAAAAATAGAGTGGCAACCATGGAGTGAGGTAAAAAATGTCAGATTAGTATTTAAGTAAAAGCAAAATCGAATCTAGATATTTATTTTCAAAATGTCTCGAAACTAGTATTTATCCCCAATTGTTTCCTATTATATTATTAGGTATACATAGTTATTTAGATCAATATATATTATGTTATACATATGATAAGTTCCAGTATATCAATTTTTAATCCTAATATAATCTTATTTAATTTCTTATCGTAGTTATTTTATTAAATTAGTTACTTTATATAATTTTATATCTTATTTATATTCAGATTATTTATATTAATCTATTTTCATAAAAAAAAATGATACTTATATTGTTGTTTGTGTTTTTTAGGAAATATAAGAAAAAAAAATATTTGGCCTAACAAATGGAAACTATCTAAGAAGACCCAATTCTATTACATCCAACTTGATATTCACGTGCAAATCAAAGAAAGAAAAAGCAAGGAAAAAAAATAGAAAAAGAAAGAACAAGAAGATAAACAAAGAGATAAAAATAGGAGAAGAAAGAGCGTGAAGATGAAGTATATCAATGCAACTGAATCACTTGCAGGTCCCGATCCGATCATCTCGCAAGTTACAGTGCCAAGATATCATCGCAAATCGTTCATGAACGCTATATATATATGGCTCGATTTCCTCCGAAACATATAACACAACACAGCCGAAATCACACACAAAAGAGCAAGGAATTCGGTGAGTCGTAATTGACACATGTAAAAAGAGAGATAGGCATTGAAAGAGCAGCTTAGTCTCAATTCTGAGGCTTGAACAGAGATCCTCAATATGACGGACTAGGGTCAAAGCCCAGCGTTCCATTCGAATGTTACTTGGGCAGATAATTAATAAGTCTTACTTGTTACTCAATTGTTATTAATTAATACTTGATCTAATGCTTTGTTTAATTTATGGAAACACATTTATTGAAATATTATAATACTATGGATTTATTCGTATATTTTTCAATTTATTGATATTGAATTTTCTGTTCTTGATTTAACTTTGCCAATTTGACCATATCTTATCTTTCAAGTGTTGGATTGTGAATCATTGCTACCTATACAATTTAGCGTTATTTAAATCGATAGTAAGAATAGTCCCTATTTAGGTTGAATCTAGCGATTATGGTTTGGCTTAAATTAGAGAGCAAAATCAATCTAAATAATCTGTCCTTTATGTGATTGGATTAGTTAGGACTAATGAGATCTCTTAGTTTATAATGCTTCCAATTCTAATTAATACAAGTTGCGGTCATATTTGTGTTAGTTAGATTGGTTTAGAGTCAATTTCGACTTAGTTCAATTTTGATTTCAAGTARAGGAGATAAGGAGTCTTTGTTATCTTAGGCTCTACAGTTAGTCTAGTTGTTAAAATGGTTAATTTCGTAAGATTGATTGATTAATATTATCAATAGTTTAATTAAAGTAAGAGGAATAAATGGAATCGGTCAAGTTGTTGTCGCTTGTGAATAGTAATTTAGGAGTAGTTTTCATATTAAGTAATCACAACTCGAAATCCTCCCATAATCGTATATATGTGAATAGTGTAAATATTGTACATACGTTTTATACTTAACATTATTAGATTAAATTTTGAGTATTTATAGTTAAGAATCTCCTTGTGGGATCGACCCTTTCTTGCCCTTTTACTATTTGTTMATATTTTTGAAGGACTAAGATAGGTTTAATAAATGATTAATTTAATACGATAAACGACTCGTATCACATGGATATGATTTAATATCTTATCCTAGKTAGTTTATTTTCAGATTTGTTTTGTATTATAAATATGGGTCAAATTAGTTAATAAATTTTAGTTCAGTTTTTCRTCAATTTTATTCTTCTTGTTAATTCAAGGAAAACCTTGTGAGTTCTGTTATTTATTTCTGTGAATTCGCTTGATTAACTACATTGGTGCTTAGTGCTCTTTGTGAGTTAAGATCATGTGAATTATTTTTGTGGGTTTGAAGTTAATTTTCATTCRTCTTATTCCCATTCTTTGGGAAWTATCCTTTGTTTGTGTGTTACTCATGGAATTCAAGGGGTTTGTGAGCATCTTTCTTATAAATCCACATCATTTATGAATCTCAAAAAACCATAACAAACCTCCTATTGCTATTGCCCTAAGAAACTATTAAACTATTGCAGAAAATAATCCAAAGCAGAGAAGCTGATCTAATAAATCTGATTGAAACTCAGTGCAACTACAAACCTTCTTTGCAGTCTCTTCAGCTTCTGTCCACACTCCATCAACATGCTTGTGCAAGTGCTCCGTTGTCTGCTTCACTCTGCATCAAGTTTACATCATATAAGCCATCAATGTATTTAGCAATTCCTTAAAGGATTGAGAATTTTGAACAAAATAATACAACTCGAGAGCAATCAGTCATTACAGAAAAACAAGTATGGGGGAAGAGGACGGAAGTAGAGGAGAGAAGGAATGGGCTAGCATGTCATATAATGCCTACGATAACAAAATAATGTAACTTATCATTAGAAGGAAATAACAAAATAAATCTTACACTTTCTTTTTGGGAATTTTCTCTCTATCTCTCTCCCAACTACATGAGTCCCTGTTATTTTCTCTCCAAAAAAAGCCCTCGAGGTGGCAGTCGTGTGAAAGTAAGAGTAAATTTTTTCTTTAGGGAGTAAAAGTGAGGAAGTACTAAAAAAAGGGTTTATAGGATAATAAATTTGGGATTAACTATACTCAAGAGTAGCAAACTGTTGTGTCTTCTCACTTTCGCATCCCTCCACTTTCCACCAATTACCATACTCAAAACACTTGTAAAAAGAAAAACTAAAGATGAATCATGTGCAGACATTCTTATGGCAATAAGTGAGTAATTTTGGACCCAATTACCTGATTTTCAGATCCTCTTTCTTAATCCTTAACTTCCTTGCTTTCTCCTGTTAGTGCTACTGATTGCTGGTA
>SNQN01007981.1:0-31106 GCA_008642245.1 Bassia scoparia | reverse complement strand
CAAGCCACAACAATTTCACACTGACTAATACAATGGCCAGAAGAAATATTAAAAGAAAAAGGAAATTATATATGGCAGACCAAAATGTTTGAACATACACAATCCTTAATTAGTAAAACAAACTGCAACGAAAAGTGACTCTAAACAAAAATACTACAAACCAAATCGAAAAAGAAATAGCACGAGCATATAGTTGGGATTTGACATATATCCAAACCGGCCGCACGACGGGTTATCAGTCACAGATGTCTACTTACAAGTTTCCGGGACTTTAAAGAGGCACATCCATCAGATCTGAGGAGGGTGGGCACGAGAGAGAGAGAGATTAAGGTAAACAAGTAAACCAATAGTATGAACAAACTTTTAAATCATTGTTGTTCTGTAAAACATACACAAGAACCTCTTTAAAACTCCTCTGCCTACTCTCTTCCAGTCAAGGACATCATCTTCAGTGCATTCTGTTGACATCAAAGGGCGTCCTGACGATGGTTATTTTCTTCTGTCAGAATAATTAATACTTTGAAAGACAAAGTCGCCAAATTACATTATATTTAACTAGCTCCCCCATGTCTTAATCGTGAAAATTAAACAATACTAATCAATTACTCAGGTATCACAAGTAAGATATTGTGCATGTATAAAAGGCAGTAATCGAAAGCGTAAGTATCACAGTATAAGTCCTCAATTGCGAAGTTTGGACCCAACTTAGGAGAACAGGATCCAAAAGACATCAGGACACTCTGTGAAGACTCGCTTAGAATTAACTCTTCTACAAAGTTACATTCCTACAATATTACATTCCCAAGATATCATACATTCGTACAAGAAATTACATCTAGACGCTGCGAAGCAAGCCATTAGTGTGTCAAGCAAGCCCTCTAGATAATTGGGATTAACTGTTTTTTAAAATCATAACCAAATGATTATTGTCTAGGCAAAACCTGTTGGACTCTTGTGTGTGCAAATCCGATCGAGAACCACTTATTTCGCAAAGTCGCAAGGGTGGAAAAGAAAAAATAAATATTCAAAAAAAAATGCGATTTCTTTTTTTAATCTGTTTCTGGCAATACCTACGTTCCTCAATTCAAGTCTCATTCGTG
Source organism: Bassia scoparia (assembly GCA_008642245.1). NCBI lineage: Eukaryota > Viridiplantae > Streptophyta > Magnoliopsida > Caryophyllales > Amaranthaceae > Bassia > Bassia scoparia. The sequence goes on along the minus strand of SNQN01007981.1, from coordinate 30,006 downwards.
ATCCCTCTAGTTATAGCTCTAAAAAAGCTCGCACCTTGTCAGGTACATTATGTGTTTTACTTAAATCGGTATGCTTTGGTTTTCGTTTTCTATTGTTTGCTTTTCAAGTTTGAAGTGTTAGATGTGATTGTGGATGGTGTCTAGGTTGGTGCAATAGTTCTAGGTTTGGTCGACTTTTATGACACTCAGTATGTGTATTATTTAATTTGAAAATTATTAACATTTACTTCAACGAATCCTTCTAGTCTGCTTCATTGCTATGTGAATTCTCTCTGATTGTTCTGGGCTTTGTTTTGATTTTTTAGCCGTTGAGATATTTGGGTTGAATAGTAAATTACGAGATGATTAGCAATATTGCTTCGTTGAATGTATGGATATAGTTGCGACTTATTCATTAAAGTAATTATGTTCTTGCGGTTTTACTTTTTAGGGTCTTTGACGATTAGTTTGTATTGGGTCTTATGCGGATTGTGTATTAAATTTGCTGACTATAGAACTTTTGATCATTTATAGTCAGACTTTATCTGCTTTTACTTTTTTTTGGTTATGGTATGGTTGATGTGTTTATGTATTTCTATGTGGTAATTGATATTTGATGCAATTTGAGCAAAAAATATGAACGTTTTTATTAATCAGCATGTTGAAATGATCGACTTCAAATAAGTTAGTGTAGCATATATATCATTTTGCATGCTATGCGGTTACTTTGGCAGATATAAACTCTTGCCAGTTATGAGTTTTAAGTTTAGATAGATAGTGGGCGGTACTATTGATTAAATGAAGATTAGGTGAAGGTTCCTAGAATACTATGGAGGGGGGCGTGATATGAGTATGAATTGAATATGACAATTTTTTCTTTTGCTTTGACTATAAATGATGGAACCAGTTGTGGTTGGTTCCTATATCGCAGCGCGAACGAAAGTAATAGAATAAAGAACAAACAGTATCTTAACGAGGTTCACCCAACTCTGGCTATCGTCCTCCTACCTAAGCTCTTTTATTAAATCATTGAACAAAGAACTTGCTCACTTTACTATTTGATACTCGGAACCAGGCACACCCCCACTCAAATCTGAATGGTCCATCGACCACACATCGTAAGCCACCATTTGTGTTTGAACTCACAAACACTCCTCAGGCTTTCAACGGCCTCTGTTGAATGCCTTTACAAGAACATCTTTCTCTCTTATAAACTACTTCTTTAAAAAGCCTAAGTAAGAGAATGTTGTTAAGCTCGACTTAATCTCGTGTAATCTCAATGATAATGGACTTGTCTTTCTGTGTTTTTCTCTGCAAAGTATTTTTACTCTTTTTAATCCGTGGAGAGAGTTATGGAATCGGAAGTATACGACGTTAATATTTATGTATTATTTATACTTAACCTGTTTCAATAAATCTATTCTTGCCAACAATGGCAAGATTAGTTTTATGAAAGTATTGTATCTTGTTCGTCTTTATCCTAAAGATTTCTGATCAAACAAAGATATGTACTCCAAGTTTTAAGGCAATATACACATATCCATCTATAATTCCAGCTGTCTGCAATAAATCGTTCAAATACCTTTAAAATATTTAGAAAACCCTTTTTCAAAAACCGGCAGCCAACATTCCATTCAGGAACTCCAGCTGGTTCCAGCTGGTTCCTTGAGGTGTTATGAATTCTGTCAAGCTTTACGCAGAATTAAACAAACTCAAAAACACTTAGAGGCCAATTAAGTTATTTTCCATTTAATATACTACAGACATATTACATGGAAATCCTTAATCTAAATACAATTCTCACTGAATCTTCATTGTAATCTTCAAAACTTGAATCTTTTCCTCAACTTACTTCAATCTTTGAACTAGCTTTTCTCTTCGAAATGTCTTCGAAATGATTCACACTTCAAGTCCTTGGAATCGATCTTAATTATTGCACATAAACATTAACATCAGCAAAAATATAATGACTGTTTTTCCAGCAAACAGTCAAGAACAGCTCGTACTGGTTCTGCACCAGCGAAGAGCTTTTATTAATCACTGTCCTCTGTAAAAACAAGTTAGTTTCAAAGCATTCACATTATAGATTAACCTGATCGTAAGGAAACAATATGCCAAACTAGCTGTCCCAGACAACTATATTCATACTAATCATCCGCTGTCCTGTATGGTTTGTCTCATTCAAACTTAAGGAACTCACAAATCCCCTTTTGATGATGAACAAACTATCGATATTCCTGTAAACCAAACAAGTTAGAAACAAAAACTTTCAATTTTCGTACTTCCATAAGAAAGTTTTGAGCACAACCAGCAAACACAATGCTTTAATGAACAATTAGCTATTCTAATGGTTCCTAAGAAAAAAGACTTAATGAACAATTAGCTATTCTAACTGTTCCTAAAAGAAAAAAGACTCACAAGAACAAGTTAGCTATTCAAACTGGTTGCCTAAAAAGAAAAGACTCACTATGAACAATTAGCTATTCTAACTGGTTCCTAACAACCTTTAATAACACTAGATTCTTGGCTTCTATCGACTTCGACACTTCCTTTCCCGCCTTTTGCATCATAAAAAATCTCTCAAGTAAGGCGAATGTGCACAATTGGTTAAATGTGCTCACCATACAGTGGCATCAACCCACATTCAAGTTCATCGCTGCTAAAGAGATAATCATAATCCATAGCAATTCACATAGCAAAATAATTCATAGTCATACCAATTAGCAAAGTTTAACCAAAAGGAACCCTAATCCACATAAGAAATTTTGAGATAGGGATTGAATAAGTACAAAGCCAACAGATCAGTTATTATAGAATTCAAGAATTAGCGGGAGGGGAAAACAGGAAGCAAACAACATCACTCCTCTCCATCATACTCTTCCTCCTCCTCATCATCTGGGGGCTCAGCATCATCATCATCTTCATCATCTGCATCATCATCATCATCATCTACTTCTTCCTCGACCTCCTCATTCATCAGCTGGGTCTTCAACCTTTGTTTCTCATTCGCACTTTATCATCAATATCCCTTAGTTCCCATCCTAACGGAACCACCAAGTTCACTAAGCCAGCCAGAGCCAAAACCTGGTTCTTAGGAGGAACAGAGCTGAATACCCGAAGCCATTGAGGCCTTTGACATCGAACAATAAGTAGCAGCAATTGAGTCTCAGATAACTTCTCTCCATCTGGACCGATTTTGAAATTGAACTAGTTGAGATACCTGAACCAGACTCCATCAACTTACCAAGTAGTTTCTCATGGTCTCCATTCTCATCTAGCATAAACACTTGACTAGCTGGTATCCTCTGCCTTTGACCTTCTTCTTGGGAGGTGGCTTAATCTCCACTGGTTCCTCAAACTAACTCAGAACATCAAGCACCATATCAAGACTCTTTTGCTTTAGGAAGACGCTTAGTGAACACTTTCACAGGGTACAATGGATCCACTGAGGCTAACGTTGTGTATTTTAAGCAAATCAATGATAAGAACACATAGGGCAAGAAATGATGAATGAAACCATAACAGTGCTCATGATGTGGTCAAGCATCAAGGAAGGAAGATTATGCTAATCTTCTTCTATCAGGTAGATCAGTACCATCATCCATGATGCCGTACTGGTTCACCCTACCTTGAGCTCGAGGAAGCAACATTTGTTTACACAAACGAGTGCAGAACCAGCATCAGTTAGTTCCTTAAGACGAGCAGATTTAAAAGATACATAATTTCTTAGGCATTTTTCCTCCAAACAGAAATCATATATTTCATCAGGTGTTGACCCCTACCAACATATGCGCACCAATCAACTGAATACTTGTCAAACCATCCCTAGGAATCCCAAACATTACTGGAACCACAGAACAAAAACTGACCTCAACTCCTCCAACAGTAGAAACCAATAGACATAATCCGACATATGATTTAAGTTAACATAAAAATCCCTCACCCTCAGAGACCATTAGCCCAGCAAGAACAATACAAACATGACACCATCCTGATACTAATTAAATCCTTATATTTCAGGATAATGCAGGCAATTGAAATAACCATCCTCAACTCTACCCCCAAACGAACTACTCTAGCACCTAAGTCTAGTAGAACCAGTGAAGAAGATTCTCACAGACTTACCTTTGACTGAGCGGAAAGGGTGGTTTTTTAGCCAGCAGGTCAGCTTTTCCTCTTGGTTCCTCTCTCAAAAGTGTTTGTCCATCTCCTTTCCTTCTTGACTTCTCTTTTAATACGCTGAACGAAGTCTCCCCCTTACTGAAAGCTCCACAACCGATTCCCCTTCCTTTCACCAGTTATTTGAACGTCCTCTTCACCCCTCTCAAAATTCTGTGATTTAGATTCTCTTAGAGTCCGTGAAGTTTCCCCCCCCCCTGAGAGTGAGCTGGTCCTTGATTGTGGAACCACACCCTCAGTTGGATTCTCATGAGGCACAATCTCCGTTGTGTTAATTTTGTTTTTGAAGGTGTTTTCTGAAGTGGGTTTTGGTTGAATTTTGTGGGAGTGAAGTTTGGAGAGATCTGCGGTGGTAGCTCGGTGAGTTTTTAACTTCCAATTGTTGTGTTTTCAGGTTTTTCTTCTCTGGCACTTTTAGGAAATGTATGACTCCACTAGATTGACCTCTCCCATGCGACCCTTCTTCCAGTGTTTTTTATTTTCATACCATGTTTCGAGTGAATCGCAGATTATAACAGTGAAACAGTAGCTTGATGAACAGTAATTTGAAACTTAATTGTTTGATGTAGTAAACAGAGCACAAGATGAGAGAGAAGATATGAGAGTAATGAAATATTGTGAGGCTGCACTGAAAGGATTAGAGCAAAATATATATATATATATATATATATATAATATATTAGATATATTATATATATATATATATATATATATATATATATATATATAAGAGAAGAGAGGAAGGAGGGGAGTCATCAAGCTTGTCGAAGTGAGAGAGATGAAGAGTATAGGATGATTTGAAGCCGGTTGAAGTCAATAAGCGCTAGATTCAATTTCTAATTTGCAAATGATCACTTGCCATAAAATACCTCACGCGACTTTAATTTAGGGCATGTGTAGTTTATGCCTTGAATCAACAAGCCAAAATAACCTGAATAAATAAACTTTCTTCCAAAAAGAACAAATATTCCTAAGTAATATTGCAAAAGATATGAAACATATCAATCCGCGAAAACGATATCAGAAACTGACCTGCTGTTTTCCCTTTGCATGGTACCACTGTACAGAACCATGACATTCTGTTTTTGAATAATGAATCAATTAACTTTTCTCTGTGGCACCAAGACTTTCAACCCTGTTTGAGGGAATCAGCCATGTACATAACACCTGAAGGATTTTCGACATAGGTATATGCACTGCACAATCGAAAGAGATATTTCTAGCCAATCATTGATGGAAAAGTATAAAAGCCAGTTTGCCAGAATCTTTAACCTATGAACACAAGGACACAACTAAACTAACTAGCCTAAAAGGAACTCTTAATCTACAGAAAGTTCTTCTCGACACAAAGGTTTAGTAAGATGTCTGCATATTGGTCCTCACTTTTGCAAAACAAGCATCTCACTAACCCTTTCTCAACATTATCCTCAGAAAGTGTGTCTAATCTCAAGTGTTTGGTTTTGGAGTGCTGAACTTGGATTTTGGAAATGTTTATAGCACTCGTGTTGTCAGCAAAAAGATTGACACCTATTGTAATCAACACAAAATCTTTCAACTGGTTCCTATATCCACAACAAGTTGGAGAACAGCATGAGGATGCAACAATAATTCTGACTCAGCTGTGATAGGCCCACGAATGTTTGCTTTTTTAGACCCCCACGAATAAACAAGGAGCCTAGAAAAGTGTGCCATACCTGATGTGCTCTTCTATCAACTAGAGCCCAGCATACACTACAAGAAGAAAGGTCATGTTTAGCAACCACCCTTTGCGACCGCTTTTGAGTGAAATAAACGGTCGCAATTTTGATTAGCGAACCGAGGAGACAATATTTGGGTAGTCGCTCTAAAACCACACGTTTCTTCTCGACCCAAATGCTTTCAAATGCATAATAATTCACTCTCGAATTTATCTCTCGGACTCGTCGAGAGTCGTCTCACTATGCATTTTTTTATCTTCGTGCTATTCTCCGTCAATCCCAAAATCCCCTGGACCTCCCAAAAAAAAAGCGTTTGTGCGACAAAAATCAATAACACAAATGAAGTCTAGGATACAATGCTACAAGAAGTTAATACGTTGAACACTACCATTAATATAAGCGTAACTATGATACTATAATCAAAGCTTTAGTTCCAGTATAAGCAGTATTGTGTCCGACCTTAACCATGAAACAACATAAAAATATACACAAAGTAGAATATCAAACACTCACGTACATGAATCGCAATTTCTAGAGCGTAGCTAACCTAGCTGTAATATTACTTGCATATAATTTCAATTCGACAAATAGAACTGCTGATTACAGTAGTTGCTATCGTGATAATAGAGACCAACATTTTTGGTTGCTATTAGCCCATCCACTACTAATGTGGATATCTAGACAAACATATACATTATCAATTCAGAGCGAAATTACCTAGAACTCACAAGTCATGCTTCATACATATATAGCAGATGCGCCAATCTTATTCCTGGACTCCATTTAGTTTTTGTCAGCATAATGCTCCTAAATAGAAATTATATATTAGCGCAAAGAAATTTAGAAGCGATCATTACGCCCTTGCTGTATCACCTAAGAAATTATAAAGGAACCAAATTAACATCTAGAGAACTTCGAACTTAAATTAGTCTTGTCTCTGCCACTATATATATAAAACCACACTGATCGAGTAACAACGAACCTCCGCAATTCTTGATGAACACAAAAGGATCCGAAAAGGGCACGTCACACTACTTTAAATTGATTCCTGCCTCAGTAACGCACTGCAATACTATCTCAAGAAACAGCGCTAATTACGAGCAATACTTCCCTATCTCTCCCGTGCAATTACTTCCAGTATGATACGAACTCGAGCCTAAATCAGACAGCTTCGTTCAAGGCCCAAAGTTCAACTCCACTCTGCTAAGAAAAAGAGTCAACTGTTACTAGTTTCCAATTAACAGATTTAGCTCTAACAATTAGTTAGGCGCAGAACAATATCAGATGAAGCCTCACTGGGCTCCAAGGAGTAATATACAAAAGAAGAAAACACAATATTACATACCCTATTGATTGGCTTTATACATAAAAGGCAAAATCTACACCCTAACAACAATCTACGTCTACCCTACCGCAAACAATGGCGAGGTGTGAATGTGAAAATAAGAGAAAAATGTGATACGACTTAAAAGATAAGAGGAGAACCACATATCCCTCAAAGGAGTGTCACCCCAAAAGCACAAACCACACACATCCGATACGAATTATACAAGAATCTTGTCAATAAGATGCCTACAGAATGAAGCACTGACATTAAGAAGTTTAACATTAGAGATTTATATATATCATCACAAAGATACAAAGAAATCCTATATAATTACCTTTTTAATTACATGGTTGAAGCACATTCAAAATTGAATAGAGGACCACCTACTTCTATACCCATTCGTCAGTGGAATTGTAGATCGGTTTGAAGCTATATCTCCTCCTCTTCATTAATAATAGAGTGAGTCCTTCACAACACCACCAATGTCCATAAATCATGTTTTTTATTACACACGAACTAATTTGTTTTCACCATTTTTGATCACTTCGAAGTACATCCAATTCTTCTCACTATTCTCCTACCACATCAGGAACTAACCTCTACTACTTTCCACATTAGTTCATACCCCCTACGACTAGCTGTTAATTCAGAGTTATCTCACCGACCAATTTTCAATCTGCAAGCTGCGAATGCTTCTGCTGTCATACCTCTTCTCCTCTTCCTGTTCTTCTTATATCCAACAAGTTCCTATTCTTCCTTTTTGGAATCCTTCAGACCCTCCTTGCGAAGATACTGATTGAAAAACACAGGATTGCTAGAAAATAGAACGTTATTTTACCTTTTATAGAAATATCTCATGCTGAGCTTTTTATTTTGTACATTCTTCTTTAACATCTTAGTGTCAGCAGTTCACGAAAATGAACTAAAAGTCAATCTACCCATCCAGTAGAATTCGAGCTATGAAAACCATCCGATGATGTGCTTAACAAAATTTTAACGCTAAAAATCTGCAATGAGTACTGGGTTTGTTTCTTCTATGATTACGAATCTTCGTGCCACCCACAAAAGCGCAAAACATTCCGTTTACATATTAGAACTACACAACTCTGAAATTAGGATTGTGTTTCTCCAGCTGCTGAAATCACTCCATGTTTCTATACATTTTTCTTATTTGCCTATTATTACATTGAACGACAACAGCGCACGGTTTCGTCTTTTGTGTCAATCCTTGAACACACACAAAAAAAAGTAAAGCAATATTTCACTATATCTATCTCTGTACTAGATGGCATATACTAAATACTAGCAGACGTACTAATATTCGACACTTATCTATCTATCTAACATGAAATGACCCATAGCCCACACAGAAGCTATTGGGCATCATTTCTCTGACTAACGCGAACTCATTATACGCACAATTTAAATCTTCCGAGAATCACTCTTGTTTCTCTCGACATACTTATAGATTATTCTAGTCGAATTTATACAAATACACTATATACTTTAATTAAAATTAGAAGAAAAATAGTTTACCTACCAAGAATTCATACCAAGTTTCAAGCAATTACTTAACAACTAAAATATACTACCCATTTCATTTTTAGGCAATTAGTAACCTCTTTAATTATGTAAATAATTTATATAAATAAAAGAAAACCTTTAAAAAAGTTATAACAAATCAAATATAATAACCAAAAAAGATTCAACCGAAATACAACATATAAAATATACATGCAAATACCCCTACAACACAAAAATACTCCTATAACATTAACTATATAGTACCCCCTTCTAAACCTTAACATGAATACAATACAATGTGCCAACTATTATCACTATAGTTTTCTCTACAAGTAAACAAGCTTCACAAAAAAGATGATAACCGTTCCAAGCAAATTATCGCCAATATACATCACCCGATTAATATTCCTACTTCCAATCTGCGCATAAGCGAACACCACAAAATCACCTTCACAATGGAATAGTTCAAGTACTCCACTCCAAGCTCCCCCCTTACGTCATAGCCTACTTTAATCTGAGACTCGAACATTAGAACGTATAATTCCTATTTCCAATTTACACATCCAAAGAATTGACAAACACCTATCAATCCGACCCCCAATCCCCATTATGCAAAGCCTAACACTAGATATGATGCTCCGACACCGAACCATATAAGTTGGCATCCAATTAAAATAAGCGAGATAGACATACTCTGGGTAAAGATCACTTCAATATGTTATAAATAAGACTCACTCTCGGTGATCTATAGATATAGATGTACTGCCGACGAGACACTAAACCTCACACCTACTATCCTGCATACAGTAGCTCAATTGTAGCAGTTAACGAACTATGCTGATGATGACAGAGCTAATTCTAAAATCCTATAAAGAGGAATGTAAGACGATCTGGCTACACACATATAGTCATATAACACATATCCATGTGTTCACCTCAGCCCTGAATAGTGAGCTCTGATATGTTCTTATTTAACGACGTGTTACAATTTCAACTGTAGGTACAAAAACATGCATCCACTCGCAGCAGTACAAATGGATCATATAAGACTTAACATCACGGACGCACGCAATTTCACGAAGTCAGCACAACACATGGCATCTGTGAAGCATGAATGTGCGACCCCGTCCCTGCGTGGCAGGTAGGCGACTCTGGAAAAGAATGAACTCCGTCAGAACAAAGATAGCCTAAACATAACGAAGATTGGTGGCACGCAAACACAAACTTTAGTTGCTGCTGAGAGCAATTGTCTCAGGACCAGGTAAGCTCATAGATGTCTCCAAGTATCTGGATTTGGTTATAATATGAAAGAATCATTAAATTTCCGAGAGTATATCGAACCGAGAATATTTATTGTGCGAGTGCGAGCATCATCAAGATTGATAATAAGCTGCCCTCAGATCATAATGATCATTGTGTCTACCCTATTGAGCTTAAAGCTCAAGCCTTGAAAATTGTTTTAGTGCTGAGAAATGCTAGGAAGTTTCAATAGAACACTTGCTCACATTGTGTCATACTAACTGCTGATGCATAGAGTCAATACGATCTAGAACGGCGAAGAAAACATTATGAAACATCATTCAAATATTGTGTCATATCTACCTTACCCGACCACAAGAGTACTCTCACTATCTATCCTGACAATAGTGACATTGTAAACGTAACTTTTAACAGGAACAACAATAAGCTAAGATCTGTATCCAGTAATATACAAGAACCCAGTAGAACATACATAATTGGCTTCTTTGCGATGAGTCGAGAATCAGATATACTCACCTGATTTATGTGTACACCTTTTTACGTAGTGATCTTCTGTTCTGCTGTATTCCCAGAGAGGTGTAGTGCAACACCGGAAACATCTGTCTGTCTAAAAAGCGTCAACCGTCGAAAAGGTCTACTACAACATTCGCAAACAGTGTAAACGTACATTTTGTCATCGCTGAGCACGCTGACAACGAGCAGCGCGAGCATATGCAATGTGGATGATCGAAGAAGAGTTTGTAAGAAATGAACGTTACGGCCTCCATGACAGATTTATGCGAATTTCAAATTCTGCATACTGAACCTTTGAGTATACAGGAGGTGAGATAGACTGACATAGTGAGTCTTTAACAAAGAAAGATAAGGTGAGCGATCTAAGTATCACGAAGAAATGAAGCACATAGTGCAACTCCCATGAGCAAAAACATACCCCATATTCTTCTCAGTCATTTTGAGGCAAAAGAAGAAAAGATCTTAGAACTAGTTTTGTATTAGGTCGAAATGTATACTTGACGATTTATCATGACAAAACATGAATCGAGATTTGGTTATATCTTAATGTTTTTACAAATTGCATTTGCCATTTAATCAGTTTACTTACAGAATTTGATTCCTCAAGATATACGTCTGACATTTCCCTTCGTTAGATGATTAGCTTATACAAAGTGCTCCAAAAAAATGACTATAGTACATATTTCTATCAATATGCATTGCTCTCAATTTCAGTAGTTACTTATACGTGTACAAATAAAATAATTTAAACTACAGAAAGTTCATATTTGTAACATGTTCCTGGTCCTCTGTATCGTATCGCATTTATGTGTCTCAAAACTCATATCAGTCTCTTTCTATGTTAGTTCATTGCAAAGCGACTCGATCATCTTGATTCTGAAAGATAATTTCATAAATTAGCAATGGTTACGAATAATATCTATTCTTTTTAACCTCATTTCAAGTTGCTAGACTACATTGATAATAAATCTGGTCCATAAATTTTGAGGATGTTACTATAGTCACGTGTGAGTTCACAAAGACCAACCTATTGATTTGGAAATGTATGAATTCACAAGTGGTGCAAAATGTATAGTCTCTCAAATGATTGAACAAATTAGCAACATAATATCTAAATTGCATTCGTAACAGATAAATACAGAATGTATATTTAATCGTGTTTGATTATATTTTGTGTTTTTGCGATCTAGCATAGACTGAAAATAATCTTAATACTTTCTGTAACACATAACTGCAATTGCTCTACTTTACTTACGTTGTTCCTAGTCATTTCATTTTGCCTTCTCTAGTAAGTTTTGCATATGATCATCATCAATACACGTTTCTATTATCTATTTTGAAAAAAGTGAAGTTTATTCCCAAAAATTTCACTAAACAATCAGCCAACACACTCCTCCTAATCAACAAGAAGATCACTCGACACTCATTTCTAATTTTCTCTAAACATCAACAGGATTACTCTTTCTCAAACAACATAATTTGAAGTTGAAAAGCCCCCAAATGGATTTGACAACATGCACCAATTTAAGACACATCATAGAGCCTATTACTTACATCTCAAAACTCATAATCAAATCCATGAATAACTACACTATTATACAGTATTCTTTGAAAATGTGAACGAAACCAATAACAATATCCAAAATACTCAAAGAATCGCAGAGTAGAGATATCATTATTCGTTCATTCAACCAACCACCACAAACATCTTGAAATGAAATAATAACGAAATAAAATTCTTCGAAACGACTAATCTAGTGTAGGTACAGGAGTGCACTCAACACCTTATTACAGTACGTAACATCAAAGTATTCTTTATATTCTATCTCCTTCTCCTACAACCCCTCGAGTATACCCAATCCAATAATAGTCATTCTCTACATAAACAACGTTTTCGTAATGCAGCGTAAGTATTTTTTTCGCTTGCGTTAAAGTCAAGTGATGACACATTAACACACAATTCTCCAACCTCAACTTAGATATCTCTCTCTAATTCAATCCTACCTTAGCACCAAAGCAACTGGATTATGGACTGAGGGATAATCCACCCTGTCACTACGCCATAGCATTAGTAGTCTTTACTGCGGCTCGTATTGAGATATACCTAGGCATTGAGAGTCGTGGGGTTGCTCTGCATATCAGTGAGATAGTAAGTAGCTTACAGAATCGTGGCTGCACAACTGCAAACAAACCAATGCTTGAAGAAGCTTACAGAAGGGGCAGTGATGGCAGAATGAATCTAGGCACTGTTTGGGAGTGCATCAATATCTAAGAAAGGACAGAATGGTGAAGACTTGGCTTACAACGCGTCTTATGGCGATATTAACAAGAACGGGTCGACCAGTGCTCAGGATGCAATGGTGGATTGGTGCGTGTAGTCTGACTAGAGTGCATGCACTGGAAGAAGAATGTACCGCGTCTCCGATACTGATGGGTAGCGACGCAGACATGCCAAGGTCATATCAAGGAGAAGCGAGTAACGACTGCTCCCTTACCTTGAACAGGACGTCGTCGCCTGCGCCCTCAAGTAGTTTGAGTCTCGTAGGCTGGCGATTGCGAATTGTCTGGCACTGATACCAGGTGCGGTCGTGCAACGAACCTAAATTTCTCTATCGAGGAACGCAATCTCCCGTTTCGTGGCTGACGACGCTTGTAAAACCCCGCGCGGTCGCGCGAGCGCCCACCCAGTAGACGGGCCTGGATTTGATCGGAGTTGTGTCGCAATTGATGATGATGCCGGAGTGAGGACGAGCAGCGTATAAAATGTAGAGCGGTATCGTAAGGTTGTGAGTGATCTAGAGACCAAGACATGACATACTAATCTCTAAGAGTGAAGCTAACAAAACAATTTTTCTGTGTGCCATCTAAGCAAACTTAACTAAATCCCCAACAAAACGAGAACCACAACATCGGTGTTTGAGTTTGGAGATAATTCTCAGACTCTCTCACAAACAACAGCAAGTATGAAACATATGAGTAGCGTAAAACTACATAGATGTAGGAAGTCTATGCTCCTCTATTGAAATTACACATAGCAGTACGCGCTCATAGTTATTGACAATACATCCACGAAAACCACCTTAATCTCAATGGCTACTCTTAGTCAGACCACCTATTGATAGTGATTAGTCGCAAATTGCGAATCATCTACTAAGTAACATCTACCATTCAGGCTTTGCATACGATTGACGCAAACAAACTATCATAGTATTTGGTGCGATCTAAGTATTGAGATTGAAGATCGGCGGTAACAACAATCCAGTCGCAAATCGCCTTTTCTGTTCACCTGTAGTGATAATCTACATCTGAGCCTCTACCGTCCCGCTTACAATACCGCGGTTACGAGATCACAAGCTCAATTCCGAACGGTAACCCGCTTGTGAGACGGCTCCCCGGTCCGGGTTTGACTTGACCACAAAGCAAGCAGAGTCTGCATCGTGTCCTCTAACATTTTACGTCTGACTAACCTAAGGGTATCACTGTCCTAACAGCTTGCAAAATAAGATTACTCTTCTAACTGGCCGTCTCCCTAAGGATTGCTTGTTGAGACTATTTACCATAAGCAACACCAATAATTTTACCAACAAACAAAAAGAAACCTTACATATTTATCCAGTACTTCATGTACGTAAACATGAATTCACACAGGTAAAGCTTCACCAGCCAAATTTGCATCACTTATCCCATATACTCTTCTAAATTCAGGGTTTATCTTTGAACCTTCTGCTTCTGCGTTCGGTTCAACATCTGTTCCCTTCGCTTAGAGTCAACATCAAGTGTTTGTAGAGTGACACGACAGGTAAGCTTCATAAGCTGTGTTGTTCTCCGATGCCAACAGTTTTATCTTAATCAAACTCATGTACAAATACTTATCTGTTGATGGAGCAGATCTCGTCATCAATACGCTTTTCCCTTCTATTTGCTCCTAAGACCCTATCAGAAGACCTCCCTCTTCTTTCCCCCCCTGAGTCGAAAGTGCACACTGACCTTTCCCGATTCGACCCCGCGCTAGTGTCATTCCTCGTCTGACTAGTATCGTGTAAGCAAGAAAGAGTAAGAGGCGTGTAACAGATCGCCCATCAATGTATCACTATTGACTGGTAAGAGTTACCGTCCATGCTCCACAAATAACAAATTATCTCCTCAAACCATATTATTACCAATATAGTAGTTGACTTATAATCAATGGTTCCCGCTAGTCTATCTTGTATTTTCCTCTTTAATTGGATATCATACCACGTTTATATTTCTACATACTTAGTTTCCCCTCTTTTAGTATAGTTCATTTTCTTCATCAACGATTAGTTGTAGTGATTTTTACAAAACCTTTCATATCATTATACCGAAGTCCATGGTGCTCGCAACTTTTTAAAATCTTTCATCTTGATTATGCGTTTTCTAATCTCATATCTTTAATTACTTAAATTTTTTTGGAAACAGCCCTTTCGTTCAAAAACCACGGGTCTGTGTTTATTACTCATTAATTTTATCATTTTGGTAGATGAAATTAATTAATTTGGGTAAAGTCACAATGCTAGTTCTTATTATTTTTTTAAAGGATGATACTCATCAAAAGACATATTTTTATCTCTCTTCTTAATTCAAAAATATTAGTTACAATCCATTTAGGAAGCAGTCATTGTTAACATTTCCATCAATAGAAAAAACTCAACGTCCCCCTTACATAGCTTTCCATATACCGTGTTAATTAGTAGCAGAAGCAAAGCATGCCTGTTTCATTCTCTTCCCAGTCCCAGCCTCGTAGATACTCAGCGCGTATCTAAGTTGCCCCCAAATTGGAATCCCTCTCACCTGCTATCAATCCTCATATCCTGGTGCGATCACAGCATATTCCATATAGATATACTGCAGTCCAAAACACGTGAACACTTTTGTTGACCTTATCATGACTGAACAACACTAGCCAAGAGCCGTATCTGGAGCGAGAGTAGCCTGAAGTCTAGACACAAGAAGCGCAATTTGTTTGTCTGAGTCTAGCGCATACCTCCATTGTGAGACGAGAACGGAGTGTACCGGACATAGGAAGAACCTGCAAGACAACTGTTCTTACGTGTAGCAAGGTCTACAGTAAATTGGAACTGTGCCACAAACTCTACAGTTGCAACCTTAATAATCTAAGCCGGATACGTATGAAGCCTTCATGAGTTCTTGCTTTTCACTCAGGACTAAACTCATATCACTGAGATTTCAAAAGGATAGTTTAAATGCCTTATATACCAACGATATGGAATACACTTGCACTACAGTCAAGTGACTAATGTACCATGAAAAGATATTGGTAATAAGAAAGGTCTGCACCACACAAATGTTTTTCTCTTAAGTAATTAGATCCTAAACTTAGGTTTTCTTGTGTTACCTTGAATCCCTATTTATATACTGTGGACTAAAGGAAGTTTCCTATTCTAAGTAGGCTAATAGAAAAACTATATTTATAAATTCACTGCTTTAGTAGGGAAAATCATATTATTTTATGTGTGTTTCTCCCAATGGTTTTGTCAAACCAAATCAATTTGTTTTTGCAATTAGACTTCGATAAATAGAGTGATTCAAATAATCATCTTCTCTTATATCTTCACAGAGAACTCAGCTAATGAATGATTTTTTTTCAACCCACCAAATTTACATTAGTTTTATGAATGAATCTTAATCCGCCTGATTCACCATTAACTTACGCTTAACATATCTTACACTTATCCGAACTATCTAAGTTAAGGGTATGACAAACAATAATTAGTAACTTGAACTCAGATTGCTATAGCTCCCTGAAATCATATCTGGTCTCCACTATCTTTAAACCCGAATTTGTACTGACTTAAGCTTTTAATTGGTCGTAACTTCTATGGTAGAGAGCTCTGCTATCCTAGACTCAACTCGCCGAAGATTCTAATAGTTCGACTAATCTTAATCCGAAACTACTTAAGATAAGCTATCCTTCGTTTCATATATACATCACTGGTGGCCTTGTCTTCATGTTCTATTTGTTCGTGTGCCAGGAAGTCCTGCTGTGGATTAAATCAGTTGTTGATGAATGTGGAGAAGATATCTCAACTGAGCAGCTGAAAAATTATGTTTGGAAGACTTTAAAAAGTGGCAAGGTAAGTCAATAAAATATAAGTATGATCAATAGTGATATGGACTTTTAACAATTTTTCTCACATGTTCAAGCTACCAATGGGAAAATGCATTGAATTCTTGAAGTTGGCTTGTATCATCTCCTAACAACTATGATTGCATTGAGAACTATGTGCCGGATTTCTATCATGGCAATGACGTACAAAAGCTTAAGTGAGTGAGTTTGATAATTAAGTCAAGCTTGACATGGGAATTCTATCTGCAACAAAGATGATTGTTTAGATGATTGTTTAAGAGTTCTGCCTAAATAATTGTTTAAGGAAGTAAAACTTGCCATGCATTTTGCTTGGACTCCTAAAACCATCCTGTTTGCTCTCTTTCCCTATGCCCGCCAAATTAGTTTCCCCTCCACACTTGGACGATCTTCTCCCTCACTGATGGCAACCTTTATTTTTCTTTTGACTTGCTCTCTCCCCCTTTCCTTTCTTGGCACCTCCGTTTGGGCTAATCATTGTGGTGCTTGTCAACTTGTGCAACTTACACGTTGTCCGTTTGCTGTTGTGCATCCCAGAATTGGAAAAAAAATCATTGTGGAAGGGGCAGAGGGAAGGAGAAACAATTTTGGGTTTGTTATGGTGTTGGGATTTTGGCAATAGACAGGGCCGACGAATAGGTTATGGTGGTGTTGGAATGGGATGAGTGAAAGAGGTTAGCAAGTGAGGAAGAAGAGTTCCCTGATATCTCTTTGGAACTTCCCTTGAATACACTATTCCATTTAGTATGTGGGCATGCATGTAAATTCTCTTTTAATTGCAGAATCAGTCTTACAATCTGTATCATTCGCACCCTCAATAATGGTTAGTTACAATCTCTCTCAGCCTCTCTAAATTCTAAAGGGTGTGTTGGTGGGGAAGAGGGGAGTTAGGGAATTAATATGGGAGAAGAAATATATGTAGTGCCGTGAGTTTTTTAAACCAGTTCATCTATTTGGAGACAACTACCCCCAAACTTGAGATTTCTGATATTTGGAGACATCTTTGTTGATGGAAGTGACAATTCAGTTTGAATCTGATATATATGTCAGTGACAGTAACTTATACTTCAATGAAACTGACCAATGAATGATTTATCATATCTGGATCGATATCAATGCTTTCTATTTTTACAATTTTTCAGTTATTGCGCAATCTTGCTGGTCAGATGTACCTGTATATAGGATTGGTCATTAGCTTATTTTTTCAAATACTCAAATTAGCTTCAAAACATAAAATCGGATTATCTTTTATTGTATTTTAAGAAACAAGTTTTTAATGTTTTTTCTCAATGTATATGTTTTCAATATCATATAGGTAGTGCCTGGGTTTGGTCATGGAGTTCTTCGGAAGACAGATCCTAGATATACATGCCAGAGAGAATTTGCTTTGAAGCACTTGCCTCAAGATCCACTTTTCCAATTGGTAACTATTTGAAATTGATTTTAGCCTCTAAACTTATTCGTAGTAACTGTAATTTGACATTTTTATAGGTGTCAAAATTGTACTACTGTCCAACCTTATTACCCACCAAACTTGTTTGGCACTATAAAATGCATTAGATTCTTTTCTATGCCAGATTGGTGTAGATTCTTTCCAGCCTTTCTTTTTTGTTCTTGTTGTTGTGTACTGACTATTGTAAGTGTTTTGGTTAGTTGATTACTTATTAAATTTAGGTGGGTTTAGATAAATCAATAATAATAATAATAATAAGTTCTGATAAGTATAAATAAATTCAAGTGAATACAAATGACGCTCAATTTCTGAACCTGAATTGATGTTTTTACTGATTTAGCTTCTATCAGGTTGTTTTTCTACTTCACGTATATGCTTCCCCTATTTGCGACAAACATTACATATAGGTTGTTGTAATCAAAGCATTACTATTGACAAGTAAATTAACCCACAGAAGAGATGCTGATAGAGCTCAGAGGTACAATGACAAGGGCAGGAGGCTTAGAAGTCGTAGCTTGGCATAAGGTTTGATGTAGAAGCCCTGCAAGGCAGAGAGATATGACTCCAGTGAGGGAAATAGTGAGAGATGAGCAAATATTGCACTTTGGAACAAGGAAAAGAGAGGAAATTATTTCCATTATGAAACCACAAAGCAATGTTCTAATTTGTTTTTGTTTGTTGTTAACACTGATGATTTCTCTTTTGGATTTTTTTTATTTTGTCTATTGCTGTTTAATTTTGTTTTTATCTGGTTTGATGGTGGACATATATATTAATGCTGACTTCTTAATAGATGGTATTAAAGATGCATATTTTAGATAAAAAAGATAAACAACAGAGTGTTCTCCTGTGGAGGGAGATTCAATGATTTGATTTCTTTTATGTTTAAAAAGCTTTGAAAGTGTGTGCTTTTATTATGTTTACTGGTTATATAAAATGCTAATATGTTTATTCATTGCATGTCACCTCTTAAGTGCATGGGAGTTGAGGTTTAGAATCTCTTGATGTATGAGCTGTGAGTATCGGTGCAATTAGTTGAAAGTCTGGCATTGGGTATTTGATTAATGACCCTGTTTTGTTTTAAATGTTCTATGTGAATTGTATAAGTTTCATTTGGAAAAGTTGCTGCATCTGTTTGGATCGTCTGTTCATACTTGAGATAGATTTAAGTAACTTTGAGTTTAATTCAACCCAAATGTAGACTTGCATTGTTCTTTAAGGAGTGAGATTGAGATATAGTTTTGAATACATAAGATAAAGGCAGGGATTATCTGTTTTATTAGCTGTAATGTATGTAATACTAGTACTTGATTATCGTGGCATGAGTTACGCTAAATTGTACAGGAAGAAAATCTATTGAAAATCTAATAGCTAGAAGATCTTATCCGAATGGAGGTGATCTCTTATGACCATCCATTATATAGTATATCTTAGATAACTATGCACAATTATTGTATGTCCTTAACTAATCACTTATATTTACATTTGAAGAGTACATTAATTAATAATACACAAATCTCACTTGGAAGTAGTTTTTGTTGAGTGTGCATTGTATTTAACTTCTTATTGTCTATAGGTTATTCTATTGAAAGTGGATTTTTGGATAGTGTACCATAGTTTAATAGGGTATTTTGATTCTAGATTGTGAAATGTGCCACAATTTTTGTGTGGAAATAGTTCAAGTTAAGTTAAATGTTTGTATCCTTTCCTTAAGTTTTGCGTTCAATTTTTAATGTGTAGTTAATAAGAGATGCAAGGGCAGAGGGTTGGAAGTGTTGTTGCTAAAAGTTTGCCGGTTGAGAAAATACATATAAAAATGGCTTTGTTGACAACTTTGGTCGATAAATATTGTTGTTGAAAGTTCTCTTGGTCGTGTTACATTCTAAAGAGATATTTCTCTTATATACAGTGTGTTGTCTTCATCTTAATTGCATTAAGATATTGTTGGATGTGGATTATTGTATTTATTTTTTGAGATCAGTGCTTGCATATCTTGGTTTGGTTGGGCTAGAGTGGAGGTGGTGACCTTAACCCAGACTGRTAAGGTTATCTGATGGGTTGAGTGATAAAGATAAGAATGATTTCAAAGGATMTATAGCAATAGGAGTATTGGAGCAGGGTATGTTGTTGGTGGAGGTTACAATTCTACTATAGCTTCAGGGGTTTTTAATGAGTATGCTGCTATTTTATTTTTTAATCCTGTGAATTTACATACTTTGACTGGCAAACCTATCTTGCATCTCACATGGATGTTGACAAGSTAATACCAAATCGTGTAAATGTATCACGTACATATTAAGGGTTTATAACTCTGACCTGCCRGATATGATAATTGCACGCAATTCATTCTATGCATCTAATTAAGACTATTATGCACAATGTGTCCTTGTTACAAATAATACCTGTATGGATGTATAACCATTGTTACAAAATCTCCTTTCGTTTTTTTGCAAGGATGCTGATATAGACAAAGCAGTTGAGCTTGCACACTTTGCGCTCTTCTTCAATCAAGTTAGAAAAAACTTGTACTCGTATAATTTAGCTCATTGTTTTCATGCTATCGAATATATAAACATACTTCTGTATGTGAGTATGTTGTTTATATAGTCAAGGCAGGATAATAAAATTCTGTTGTATTAYAGGGACAATGTTGTTGTGCTTGCTCTCGTACTTATGTACATGAAAGTGTATACGACGAATTTGTGGAGAAAGCAAAAGCTCGTGCCATGAAGCGTGTTGTGATGTGAACTCTCTCTTTGTTGCTGGTGCAATCTAGGCCCTGTTGTTTAACAAAAAATATTTATACTTCTCGTGAATAGTGAAAACTTCAAAGTAATGCAACTAGAAATAATGGATATAAGTAAATTGTTTTTAATGGATTTTCATGTGGAACACGCGCGCCGTGTGCCACTAGTAAGGTCAAAAGCAAAAAGAAAAATTGGTCATATTCAATCATACTCAATTCACCCCCCCCTCTTGAGTATTTCAGAACCTTCACCTCTTCTTTACTTCAATAGTAGCCCCACTATCTATCTAAACTTAAAACTCATACTGTAAGAGTTTATACTGCACAAGTAACCCCATACATGTCAAAAATAATTATGCTACACTAACTTATTTGAAGTCAGATCATTTCAACATGCTGATTAATAATAACGTTCCATTATTTTTTGCTCAAAAAGTCAAAATCATATCAATAATACATAATAGTGTAATCGAATAAAACTATACAGTTCAATCAAATCCATAAAACCCAATTAAAACCATAATCAGAACCCTAAAAAGTAAAAAAGCAAAGACTGAAACTTTAATCAATAATGTCAATTCCCTATCAATCAACTTAAGCAAAGACATTTTGCCTAATACCTATTTCTATTATACAAACCCTAATATAAAATCAAAAAAACCCAGAACGAATCAGAGAGAATTTCACATAAGCAAATGAACAGACATGAAGGATTCGTTGAAGAACAAATTTGAATAATTTGGTTCAAAACTTAGCACAATACAATGAGTGTCATAAAGTGAACCAAACTAATTACTATTCCACAACCCAGACAAATCCAAATCAATCAACACTTCAAACTTGAAAAGCAAACAATAGAAAACGAAAACCAAACATAATAGTAAAAAACAAAATAATCCCACCAATAAACTCTCTACCACATAAAAATGTAATTTTCATCGATGATGAATCTTAACAATTATCACACAAAAATCATAGATCAAGGGTTTGTTAGAAATACCTTTATGCCTTTGAACAAACTCACTCGATTTCCATCTGCTTTACATTTCCAATCCCCATCTTATCTGTTAATAACGAAGATAGAAACCTTATCCGAAGATAACTCCAAATCAACTTAGAATTTTAGAAAAAAAATGAAACTTAAAAATCAAAATTAATACAGTAGCTTGCAAAGACAAACGAATGAAGATAGAAACCTTCAAAAAAATAGAAATCCGAACCCTAAATCGATCGAATAGATATTCGAAACCTAAATTGAATAGAAATTAAAACCCTAACTAGCCATTGGAGCTTCCAGATCTTCGCTCCTAGCAGACCGTAGCTCCAAAGCAAACACCAGAAAAAAAAGATAAGGGTAGCAAAAAATAGAGCTGGGAAAACAAAGGAAGAGGTAGAAGGGTATCAATTTTTGAGCTACAAAAACAAAGCAAGAGGGAGAAGGGTAGCAAACCATTGAAGGTCAGAAATCTTGAGCTAGAAAAAAAAAAGAAAGAGGGAGAAGGGTAGCAAACCATTAAAGCTCTGAGCTTCATAGAGGTTGAAGGAAGAGCTGAGTTGCTTACAAGCTCTGAGATCCAGAGCCGACATTTCTCTCGCGCATGTGTGAAGGAGGTGGGATCTGAAAGGGAAAACAGGATGTGGGCTTGGGGGGGTTGGTGATGGGCTGGACTAATGAATCGTCGGCTTTTGGGCTGCTGAGGTGGAACTTAGAGGGGCCAACAGCATTGTTCATACTGTTCATTACAACAGTGATCTGTTGCTCCCTTTTTATATTGTACTAGCCGTTGCAATGCGCGCGGTGCCCCGGACGGTGTGCTAAACGCAAGTGTACAATCAATAATGTTACAAATTATGCATCATCCCATGTTACATCAATAAAAAAAGTTAGAGAATTACCAACCCCAAAAAGGAAAACTAACAGCAACAATACAAAGTTCAATAATGTTCCACCGTTGAAATAATTACTAATAGATCTTTTAGTAGAAATTTTTCGAAACCAAATTTTAATCGATACCTTCATCCATGAACTCCTATATTTGTGCAAAACATAACTTGCTACCTATTCATGAGTACAGAACAAGAGTGTTGATCAAACTAAATCTCTTGCAACAACAGCAATTAACAACTTAAGTATAAACATCAGGTCATGTCCTTCAACAAATTTATTTTATAAGATGTGGATGCCCCTAACTCTGTAACTAACCACTACTGACAGTTTCTACAAGGGATCATCGATATCAGAAATGGTGGAAAGCAGTGTTGATTTATGTTCCTCAATGTCTTTCTGCATTTGCTTGCTTGTTTTCGGCAATTGTTTTCTGTATTTGTGTTTCTAGGGCTGCATTTGAAATATATTGTAATGTCAATAAAAGCAAATCACTACTATGTATCATGTATGCATTTCAAAAAGTTAGAACGCAATTTTTTCATAGTTCATACTCAATAGAGCTAGTTTATACATGGTGATATGATGGACATTGTGGCAAGGAGAAAAGAATGGAGCATTCATAACAAAAGGGTTTGCTAACCACAATGAGCCAATGATCAGTACAATTATAATTCTATTATTGAAGTAAAGATCTCTAAGGACTAATTATACTTGTATCCTAATCTCTTCCTTTCCACTATAAGGTCGAGGTAACACCAGGGCCTGGAAGAAAACAAAGTGATCAATCCAGTAAGTCTTATAGCGAAAGTAGCTAACACCACACCGCTAAAAAATTTTCTACTCAAGAAGAAATCACAAGTCTCAAAAACTATGGTCTTAGTATATGCTCGCTAACAAAGAACTTGTAACCTATTCCTACTTTCAAATGAGAAATAAAGATGATAATACACAAAAGAAGTCAGGTTGGATAAAAAAACAACAATTTCAGGTAATTTGAGCACCTGTTAAAGAACTTTACCATGCACAAACTACCACCAAAGACTTAAGTGCTCCTCATAATTCAACTTGCTCAAATGATAGACGTATTAAAGTGCCTTCAGTTGTACTAAAGTAATGTATTCTCATTCTTTGTTCAAGAGTTCCATTTTCATTATTGATTATTGATATTGGTCTCTTCATCTACTAAATAAGATGATTTATTTGTCAAAGGTACATGAAACAGTTTTATTGACAATTCTACGCTCTAATTTCAGCACCTTGCCTAGCCTTTTGCTTCTAAACTTATATATAGTAAGGACATTGAGACCCCATGTCCTCTAAAAAGCTTTAAAATAGCAACACCCATTACTTTTGTCTCTACACACAAGGTCTACACGCCCTCTAGAGTTTAGATAATTGGTTTTCATATTTAGAATGTGTATTATATGAAATTGCGTCATGGGCTTCAAAGTTCTGGACATTAGCATAGGTTATTTGTCAATAGCATAATTGTAGCCGATATCAGAAAGATTAGTGTGCTAAACAGGCAAAGAAAATTTGGAATCGATATGGCTAAGTGATCCGCTTAGTTAGGATCATATCAATAATGTTATAAACAGCAGAAGAAACGAAAAGTAAAAGCGATAAGGTACTCGAGGGACTTACTTCTCCCATGACAAAGGAAAATGGGCAAGTTGCTTGCCCTCCATAAAGCATCATGTGAACCTCCTACCCTGTTCCCCAGCACGTTCCTGCATTGATATCATCAATTGCACTGTGAGATTGCCTAAAATATAAGGAGTTGGGACAAATTAACTGGCTCCCAAATTTTCAGTTGTGCTCTACCACAGGGTATATACGCATGCATTTTACCTGCCTTTCATTTGTGTTGAAATTCACAATCACAAATGAATTACAAATCTAATAAGGTATCACTTGTGTTAAATCACATAACATGAATCATGCCCTCTAACAGTATGCAAGACAACTTTAATAAATAAAGAAATATTATACAGTAGCTTCCTTAGCTTAAGCAAGTTAATTTCACAAATAACAATATTCATCCAAAGTTGCCTAGCTTCATTACTTGCAAATATTAAATTATGTGTGCAAGAGGCCTTTGGCAAGAGTATAGCTCAGTGCAATTACATATTGCATATATAATATAGCTAATAGGTGAGTTATAGTCAATTTTAGACCTATTCACTTGAAAATCTTGATCGGGTTTTGGAAAGCTCTTTTTTCGTATTTGAGGTAACATGTTTTTTTGAAATTACAATACCTGTACAAACTTGGTAGAATGAATATCTAATGTTTCACAAACAACTATAGGATATCAATATGCAAATAGAAATTCATTTGTGGAACACACCATCCAAGACGCTTAAGGAATCTGTGTAAAAAAAGGGTTCTGCTGTCATTCTGAACCTCCTATATAAAACACTTTATGTAAAAAACCATCCCCATATTTTAGAAAAATAGTTAAGACATACAAAAATACTGAGAAAGTATAGGGATCTAAAATCACACAATGAAATTCAACAACACACTTAAGTCCAAACTTTCAACAGGGTTGTGAAGGGGCAATAAAATGCGGAGCAAATAGCTTGACAAGGCTCCAAGCAAGTCAGACCCAAGCTTGGAAATTTGTTAAAATGCTAAACCAAAAACGAACCAAGAAACCCCAAACTCATCTACCCTTAAAAATTGAAAACAAAATTAGATAGAGCCATGAAAACAAACGACGGTTTTCATGAGGAGAGCCCAGTATATTGATAAGAACACAAACATTTTTCTTTGCCGACTTATTTGAAAACAACTCCTAAATCAACATGTAGTCAACAAGGCATACAAAAATCAAAGAATGCAGCAAAAGATAAGATGAGGACAATATAGTACCACTCTTCTTTAATATAGAGTATGAAATGCATACAACAAAAGAATAAAAAAAGGAAAAGCTATAATTAACCACATTATTCCATTAACAAAAACGGAGCTACTCCTGACCACTATCTTAAAAAAATGCAGAAAATCAGCTTCATAATAACAAATACCCAAAATAAAAAATAGCAACAAAAATGAAACCCGACACAGAAAACCAAAAGATATCACAGGAAACTCAACTACAATTAGCAGCAATAAAAGCCAAGATCATTAAGATTGTACTCCATATTATACTCGTAATCAAGATTGCCTCTGACTCAATTGCACAAATAACAATCGCCATATTCTCAACCTTATTAAGATTATACTTTAACCAATCAATAATGTATCTCATTTGCACATGTCAGTTTTGCACAATCTCTTCATTAAGCCTGATTGTGATGGGCAACTTTAAGTGCTTAACAAAGTGATTATATTAAAAATCACTGCTTTGATTTGTCAATCTTTCTATTAATTATCTTCCAGAACCCCTTTTATGTTTAACAAACCCACTTCACACAACCTCAAGCCTGAAATTACGGGTTGCTTGGTTGGAGCAAATTTCCATAGGAATTTTGATTTCCTAGGAAATGTAAATTTGAAGGGTTGTTTGATTGACATTAAAATGTCATAGTGTAGGAAATATAATTCCCAAGGGAAGTATAAATTCCCATGAGACATGGGAAATAACTTACCAAGTCCCCCCTTGGTAAGTCACATTTCCCATGTTTACTGTGGGGCCTACTTGTATTATTATTACTAATGGTTAAGTTTATTCTCTCTCCAAATTAATTAACTTAAATTAAAATAATCAAATTAGCCAACAAAACATGGGAAATCAATTCCTAGGAAATTCAGTTTCCTATATTATCAACCAAACAAAATCTTAATTTCCTTGGAAATGAGCAAGGGAAATAATTTCACAGGAATTATAATTTCCCATGGGAATTCATTTCCCATGTCAACCAAACGATAACTTAGTTATTATTGCATTTTTTCTAATCCACCAAGACTAAACCAAAACTATCTAGACTAAACCTAGCACAAAAGGTGATTGATTATTTTTTTTCTCCACTCTTATTCTAATAATTTATGGGGATTTTATGGCATAGGTTGGCATATACACATCTAAACACCCTTAGATTGGGCTAATCCGACCTTAATAGAAACTGGATAGCAATTAAAATAGCTAAAACTCAAAAACATTAATTTAACATCGACATAGGCGTATCTACACTATAAACAACCAATGACCACCAAAATTCAAGCAACCAATTAAGCCAATTAAACCATATAAAACCAAAACTTAAATTCTCATGTTAAACACAAATACAAGCTACTTACACTTTTGCAAATCTATACCTCCGATTCCTCTTTGAATTGGTCAAATAATACGGGCCTCTGGTTCGGCATGCCTCCCTAGCCTGAAGTGACGATACCGAACCAGCTCCACTAAAGATGTGGCCTAACATCTCATCGCGGGGCTTCCATTCACCTTTGATACAAAATCCCAACGAAAACACCTACAACCAAATAACTGAAACCATGTAAACTATAGAATAGCTGAAACTATAAAACAGAAATAAAACCTAAAATCAAAAATAAAACACAAACACGAATTTACTTACACTCAAACAATCCGAACCCGCAATGCCTCTGCTTTTTTTTTCAATACTACGGGTCTACGGCTCGGCACGACTCCCTAGCTCGCCATTCATCCTAGAATCACCCATAAACACTGCCCTTTATTGATGATATCAAGGCCTGCGGCCTGCCGGACCAAAGACATGTCCTGACATCTCACCCTGGATCGGAGCACCGCTGACACTAAATTCCATATAAAACCACCTAAAATCGAACCAAAGTAAGGAAATTAATCCCTATCACTTTCAATCCATTTGAAAAACTAAATAAACCCCATCACTTTCAATCCATTTGAAAAATAAACTTCATACGAGTGAGTCTATTAGTCTAATTTAACACATGTTAGGAATAATTCTGGAAATCTAATTCAATATGAAGTTCTTGTAAAATGTCTTTGACATCTTGTATATTTGATGTGTTAAAGCCTAATTCACGTCAATAACCTTAATCCTAATTAAATCAAAAATTTACTAACATAAATTATAATTATACATAGGTTTTTTTGCTAAACTACTATGGCAAACACAAACACCAAAAAAAGCTTATAATTAACGCCTTGTTAGGAATAATTCTGAAATCTAATACAATCTGAAATTCTCTTAAAATATCTTTGACATCTTGTATATTCGTCGTGTGTCGCAAAAGCCTAATTCATTCTAGTAATCTTAATCCCAACTAAATTAAAACTGAAATTACTAACAAAAATTATTATTATACATTGGTTAGAAGCATTTTGCTAAGCTACTATTGCAAACATAAAGACAAAAAAAAATAGATCAAATCAATCCACACAATAGCTTAAAAAAGGAGCTAGACTAATCTTGCTAGAACACAAAATATGAAATAGTTCTATTATCAAGTAAACCAAGATCTAACCAAGACAAAAGCATTAAAGCATCTACCATTGCAACAATATCTACACAGCAGCAGATTGGATGATAGGAGAACATGAAAAAATTGCAGCTACTAAGTTATGACTGAGCTAAAACACAAAATCGACATTCCTAAACCACACAGCCAAGAAACCTTGCACATGGGGCGGAAAACGAAAAGAAATGAAGAAAAAACGACAACTAACCTACATATATCTCAACTCCAATCGTCCCATCAACATTTTGAGCTCCAAACATAATCGGGAAGCTCCAATCGATTCTACCTCCAATCTGCCACCATCTTCAAACGATTCCAAAACGTGTCAAAATCAGGCAAAACAAAAATGTAAGGAGATCACTATATAAGGGGTATATGTGAAACAATTGTGAGAACCAACCATTTATATCAATATTGTACACTAAACTAATTAACAAACGTAAACAAACAATGCAAAGTATAACCATGATTTCATATATTTCAGTCTTAAACCCACATCAATTAAACGTTGAGACCAGGTATTTGAATTCACATCTTTTAATTAAATCATGAATTGTAATGGAACAAGGACTATCCATATTAAATCATGCTATATAAGCCTTTTGAGCTTAATCTGAAAACTCAGAGCTGCAAACCAAACAAATCTTAGAATTGTAAAATCACAATTACAGAGTCAAACCTAAAATGAAATCACACTAAAATGGAAAATAGAATTGAAAATAAAAATAAAATCAAACCAAACAAACATATAAAATCATTGCTATTTTGAAAAATCGAAAATCAAACTAAACAAACAAATAAAATCGTTGCTATTTTGCAAAATCGAAAAATCGAACCAAATACTCTTCAAAAGTAGTAAGCTAATCTTGAGAATTGAAAATTTGCAAAAATCGAAAACCGAAGTAAAAACTCCTGAAACGAATGAAGCTAGATTAAAGATTTTATACAAAAATTGGAATTTCCAATCAAAATGAAGTACAAAAGTACACAAAACAATAATACCAGGCTCACCTTCAAGCAAACTGAGATTCTCGATTAATCGTAGGCTGAAACGGAGGGAGGTTGATTCGAGCAAAATCGAAACCCATAATCGAGAAAGTGGAGTCTTGATTTTGAATAGTTATTAAACGAAATTATTTTGACCTAAAACCGATTGAAAACCTCAAAGAAAAGCACAAAATTAATGTGAATGAAAACCTAAAAATCGAACAAAAAAAAACAAAGAAAAGCAAATCACCTTGGAGTTCATCTCCGCCTTCCACAAATCCAAAACGCGACAAATCCAGAAGGGTCGCAGCTCCAAGTTCATCTCCACCTTGGATAGCAGCTCTTTACGCCAAAAAAAAGACCAAAAGAGAGAAGGGTAGCAGATTTGGGAGCTCTGAGCTTCCCAATCTGTACCATAACCACCGAAAAAAGGAGCAAAAGAGAGATGGCTAGCAAAATTTTGTACGGGAAAACAAAGGAAGAGGAAGAAGCGTGCAAAGCCATTAGAGCACTGAACTTTCTGATGAAGAAGAAACGAAGGAGGTTGAAGGAGGAGCAGTGATGGCTGATATGTGTGAATGACTGTGTGATGTGTATGAGAGCTTTGATGTTGGGCTCAGGTTGGGCTTTTGGGTGTAGGGCTAGATGTGGGCTTCTGGGGGTAGCAGTTGTAGTGGACATTGGATTGGGCTTCTGGAAATGGGTCAATTTGTGGATTCGGTTGAGTTGGCACAATTGTGGGGTAAATGGTACTGTTTCTTCTGTTCATTTGAACAGTGAAGGCTTATTGCCTTTTTATATTGTATGGATATATATATATATATATATATATATATATATATATATATATATATATATATATATATATATATATATATATATATATATATATATATATATATATATATATA
>SNQN01007980.1:0-14789 GCA_008642245.1 Bassia scoparia | reverse complement strand
TATATCCAAATCCTCCTCGTTAGTTGAAGCTTGCACACAAATTTGATCAAAGGCTAACGACATCTTATCATATCTCTTCACGTGTTCGGTCTTCGAGGAATCATAAAAKGCTACCTTTACCTTCGTATGTGGCCTCTTCACGTCTTTACGACACCGATTGASAATGTATTTCTCCAGAACTTCCTTCACAKAATTCACATCATACACAGCTATGATGTGTCTGCATAGAAGTCYGTGGCATTCAAAGWGTGTGCATACACAAGAAGCTTCCTTAGTATGTGCATTRAATGTAAYCGTGTACTCTTTTATGTCGTCCSTTGGAATTTCCTTTCGCGTCTCCTTGTTCAACTTCCATATCCTATCTGTCACGGTGATCTCATGTATGCCATCACCAATTTCCTTAGACTTAACCTGATGGACATAWAATGTTTTGAAGCACTCCTCCTGCACTWCAAGGAACTTGTTATGTGTGTACACATTTCTAAATTGTCGTTCCAGGGTTAGGCATGTCACCAACTGCTGTGTATAACGATCAGTGTCTGCATCAGCTTTCCTCTCTACTTCAATTCTATACTCCATTTCATTGAAATATTGCTCAACATACTCAATCAACCTAGTCTTCTTGCTAACATAAGCATCGAARAAACTATTTATGCTCTCGAATCGTTGAGTCGTTTTCATCCCTGCCCAAAACATATGCCTCAAATAGGTTGGGATCCACATCTCCCTACCCTTGTACAAACCTGTTTGAAAATGGACCACAATTAATGAATGGTGATAGGGTGACCACACAACTAAACTTGAATAAAATTCAAAAAAAAATAAATAAAACCATACACTATCAACTATGCAATTGAAGGCTAAAAAATAGACCACTATTTATCATTCATGACAACTAAAGGATAAATAAAATATCAATCCTTGATTGCCAAAAATAAAAAAAAATAACAAAAATAGCAAGCCTTTTTAAATTATGAAAACAGCCATTAGTGTTCATAATTACTCGATCAGCTCAAATTGTTAACCACAGTCAATAACTTATGCTAAATGTCATTCAGTTGCAGCAACATAAATGACCAGTTGGCTCTAATCCTTCAACATGCCACTATACTGCAGTTGAAAGCTTAAACTCAAGTATTCCACCAAAATTCAGCAATCCAGCTTTCGTTCATAGTTAATTATATTCTTTCTTGAGCATATCATACATAGTAGGTTGAACTAGCTGTAAACATTTAAATTAATTAGGAGAAAAGCCACAAGCTGTGATGCTCAATAAATAGGACGAGGGTCAAATCTGGTATGGAATATGGATCTAAAAAACCTTAACCTTATAGGGAAAACATTGTAATTTGAAGGAGAAAGGAACAAGAAGTTCACAAAAAAGTGTTATGGATATTGGAACAAAAAGACTATGGAGTAATTGTCCTTAGTTAAGTACAGAATCAAGTATGATGATACTAAATTATAAAGTATCCACGCAAGAAAATAAAGGCTATCATAGCACACAAATAAATCTAGGATAAAATCCCATTCAGCTTTTCTATACAGATATAGGATATCTATAAATCCCAAGTTCTAGTAAAAAACATGTTAAATTAGCAGCTCAGCAATGGGGTTGGAACCTAAACTCCGCGATATGGAATTAGACACAACTRTGCAATAACTCCTCACTGGAAAACAGTCTTTGCTATCACAATTCCAGTACATCAAATATAAGCAAGACTAATGTAAAAGAAATATATCAAATTATATACACATCTCTTCTAAATCCTAAAAGTTATCTTAAAATGCATCTATATAGCAGAGGAAGGAAACTTTGCAAATCATAAGGTTATAAAACGAAGGCACAAAACTATAATCACAGTAAGCAATAATCATATAATCATAGAAGAGCATAAAGAAGCATAAGACTATTGAAGATATCAAGGAAGCAGAGTGAACAATTGAGATAACATATTAATGCACACGCTTTGAAACTATGCTTGATGATAAACATCATTTGTAGGGAAATATACCCAAGAATAGTATTAGAATTGCAAGAAGTAGAAGAATGGAGAATAAAAAATGCACTGTAATTAAAAGAATTTAACATGGAGGAAAAACAGTCAACATTGATCAGAACATGGAAGTGCATAGCTCACTAGAAGAAAAATAGACAAAAGCCAGCTCAAAAGCTAGGTTTTGAAAAAACCATCATTTGATTATAGTTTACCGTTATTCATTCAAAGTCATGCCTATGCTCCTACTATAATTGAGTCCCTGCATATATTGTAGTAATTCTGAACATCGATTGACCAGTTTTGAAATTATGCTTGTTCTTTGCCTTAGAAGCTTCTGGCATTATTGACATTGGCCACACAAGAGCTTAAGCACATATGTCAAGTGATAAATATCTCCTATGCTTCTGATAATTCAAAGAGATGTTCACTTCTCAAATTGCATAAGCATAAATCTTAGAGACTGAATATGGAGGTTTATTTTCTTTGGGACCTTAAATTTTTAGTTGAAGAATATATGCAAGAGAAGAGAATAAGGCCGGGTACCTAACCAATCAAAAGGTGTGTGTCCATCATTTTTCATTTTAATCATATTTTCATGTAGGGAGAAGGTGCAGCAACTGATTGGGCGTTGGTGACCACAATGAGGGAAAAGTATTACTATAACACCAATACTGAGGTATGTCATTTTGTCACCAGTGCTTTCAATCTATTTCCGTGTTATGACATGAGGTATTGTTTCAGATAAAATCTTATCATTCCGAGGATTAAGCTCCTGTTGAACCACCCTGCTGCTCCCATTTTTCCATTAGATAAGATACTTAGTATTTAATAGATACAAGTTAACCACTGCTTCTTCCAACCTTTGACATTCCCACATATATTAAGTGACTCGAAAAGAATCTCTCATCCTGAAATAAAGTTGATGCTTGGCAAACTGTGACTTGGTATGCTATATTCATGTATGTGCTTACAAAATTACATTCTAATCTCTGATTACAGAGTAAACACAGCATCCAATATGTTGTCAGTAAGAAGGCTCTGATGCAGATTCAATAAGCTTGTTAAGTTGTTGTTAGATAGCTTGTATATGGATTATGAAGGTTATCAATTAATCAGTAGTCATATACTCATCTCAGTAAATAACCCATTTTTTTTGTTGTTTGCATTTTGCTATATGCGGTTTTAAATTTACTTGTTTCTTCTTCTCTTTTTATCTATTTTTTTTACTGTAATTTGACATTTGTTCTAATGTAGGTTTACTTGTAATTTTTTTCTCAGACGCGAGATGAGATGATTTGAAATGCAAAGATGATGATTGAAGATCTATGTTTCTCCATGGATTTATTTGGATATTTAATTATTAATTTTCTCATTATTTTAATGTACTCTAATCATTACCTCATCAAATATAATAAAGTTTTTTAATGAGTGTATTTTATACTCATTTATTGTATTTTTTACCAAATTTTAATGGAAATTGATATTTATATGTATTTGTGAAATAAAAAAAATACCCATGTTTGTCTCTCATTATACATGAGAGACAAAACATGGCTAATTTTTTTTTTATATTATATCAGCCAAAAGCTGGGGTTTTAGCTAAAAACCCCAGCTTTAACTTCACAGAAGCTGGGTTTTGCTAAAAACCTGCTTTGTGAGTCAACAATCGCTCAAAAGCTGGGTTAAAAACCCCTAGCTTTGAACCTTAAAACCCCAGCTTGATGATTTTTCTACTAGTGGCGTTCACTTCCGAGAAACATGACGTTTAATTCTCTAAGCTGAGTTTCTAAACAATTGGGTCATATAATCAGAAGGCCAGAAAACATTAATCATATAATCACCAGTAACAGTTTTGACCACAAAAATAAATTTTAAAATAACTATATAAGGTAGGATCTAGGAATATGAATCAATTTCATTGCTAAACTTTCAAGTCATAATCACCTAAGGAGACAAAATATACGAAGTAGAACCTCTTGCCCTCCTTGACATGAAATTTGCTTGACAAATCTAGAGTTGATGCAAAATTTAGAATCTAAAGATGTCGGCACGAACAAAGAACCGCTACTAAGTAACCACAAACATCACAATGCGGCTCATAAAACACAAATACCATAATTCTAATACTTCCTATGTTTCAAAAGAAAGGGAAAAAAGCACAATGGAGAATAATTTAACATTGAAAGGAAGAGTCAGAACAACATCATCAGTTACATTACAACTCTCTTAATAGAACCTTAGGACAACAATTCACCCATGCTAAATTTTCTACAGCAGAATTAATTGAGCATTGGAGCATTTGACAATAATACTTCTTTTTATGATTAATTACAAAATTGACTAATATGACATAACATCAATCAAATTTAGTGCAAAAAAAAAATCCGAAGCCTAAACCATTAAAAAAATCACTACCATAAGGAACTAACAAGTTAACAACCAACAAACTTAAATTCTAATTTATTGAGATTCATGTCAAGTTAACAACCAACAAACTAATTTATTAAGCTTCATGTCAATTTATTGTGCTTCATAGCAATTTTAGAAAAAGGAGAACACAACATGATTCAAAGTCTCAAACKGAACTGAAGATGTTTATATGCAAAACTATACAGTATATACCAACYTGCCTATGCCATTAGTATATTCAGCTAAATGAATCCAAAAGAAGGCAATTCATCATACCTTGTAGCCACTCATCATTCTCTAAGTTATACTTCTTCATAATCGACTGCCACCTACTTTCAAACTCCTCGGGGGTAAAACTATCATAAATTGCATTTTCAAGCTCCGGCTCAAACTCATGGTAAGAGCCATAGGAAGATAATTTCTTTTGTAATTTTTTCGTGATGTGCCACAAACACCAACGATGTCGGGTGAAGGGCGTTGTTGTTTCCATTGCCTTCTTCATTGCTGCGTCCTGATCTRTAAGCATAGCAGCAGGTGAGTGTCCCATACAACCAATCCACCTATCAGTTGGTGTGCTTTGAGGCAAAACTTTTTCCTCTTCCTCATCACTTACCCCATTTTAACTAGAAGCACATGGTACTGTATCTCCCCCTTCACCGTCAAGGTCAGTAGAACCATCAATATCACTCTCACAAAAATCCKGAATCACACCCTCATTAAAATCCTCAATAACTCCTACATTATAATCCTGGATAACACCCTCCCCATGAAACAAACCATCAACAACTTTCATTAGAATAATCATCAACATCATCATCGACAAAATGTGCTTCGTCCAAACAGCCTTCTCCCACAACCTCAGTGGTGAACTGCTTTTCAGTCGTATCATTTTCCTATTTAATTGAATTAAAAAAAATTAAATTGTCATCAAAACAACCTCAAAACAGTAACATCTTTCTGGATAAGAATGCATTTTATTTTTTGAAACACATAAATAACTACAACTCTTTGCAAACAATTTTATTAGCAAATATATCAACATACTACTCACACAATACAATATTGGCATTGCAAACTGAAACTCTTTTCCTAATGCCTTAATACAGAAACAAACAAAGCAAAACTTATACTTAAGTATGCTTGAGCTAATAACTTAAGCTTATACCTAAGCATCAGAATGATTCTGACTATAAATTAGAGCCTTTTATCTTAATTTCCCCTAAAAATCACAGTGGTTTTAAATAAAAAGCTATTTTTCATATCCGTCAATCTCTTCAATTCATGCAGGGTTTAGCTGTCATACGTCATTCCTCAATTAAGTCACTTTATCACCGTTTATTGTTAGCTATTAAGTCATTTGATACTTTCAATTCATTTGGTTAGACCAACATTAATAAACACAATCCTTTTGCCCTTCATTCTTAATCATTCTTTTCCCATTCCTTAAAAACTTATTATATTTGAGGCATGAGCCTTACAAACCTTGAAGACTCAATTTATAAATAACATAAATCAAATACAGGGCTGTTGGTGGTTGGTTGCATTAACTAAAGAAAATAAAAAAGGCATTCATTGGAAGTTATCCCAAGTACTTTAAAATCAACATGTCTCACAAACATCAGAAATCAACACTACTTTATTTGTCATTGCCAACAGAGCCTAAAAACCAGCTTATTTCTGCCACATAAAATCCCATATTTTCAAATTGGATAATTGCAAACGCACAATCATGAATCGTGTATAATAATATTTAAAACAATCACTATATGCTAACACAGAATAATTTAATGCGCATAACAAAATAATTTTTTAATAAAATAATAAAGTATAAAAATCAACAAAAACCTTAAAATGCAAACTTATTTTAATGCATATGACTTATGATTATCTACAATTAAATCATGACCTTATGAGCTGAATTCAGTGTAAAGGTTAATAAGTTAGTAGTTGGATGATTGGTGGTACACAACACTAATGCATTATGAAGTTAGAGCTTAATTCAACAACATAATTCACCGAGATGAAATTATATCAAATCACTACTACTACTCAACAAAACAAAATATTGCAATTCCTCAGTCAAAAAAAAAAAAGAAAACAATTATGGATTTGATTTTCATTCAAACAAAATGTTATAAACCTTGAAATCTCAAATGAAAGTGTCATTCCGATGAATAATTTCACAAAATACATTTACCTCTAAACTGATTATTGCTGCAAAAAGTAAAAAACCCAAATTCAGGCAGCCCCCTAGACTGGGTCTTTAGCACTCTTGATGTATCACAATCAACGTTGCCTTAATTTGTTCGTTTACCCCTTAAAATTGTCTCCTTGATAAGCGTGAAAATAGTAATTTTTGCAGTTAAACCGGATACGGAGGGAATATAAATAATATATGGATTCATGGTTTTTTTTTATATATTTAATAATATTAAAGTTTACCAGTTTCTGTGGGAACAAATAAAAATGAACGCGTATGAGTAAAATGAAAGTTTGGACAAATAAACAAATATTGCATCAATGCAAAATAAATACATTCTTCATTAGCGACCGTTGACGGTCGGTAAATCAACAAGTTTGACTTTTACGACCGTTAAGCGGTCGGTAAAGTCTAAATGTTCATTTTTCGTGGAAATGAATTACACTTCAAAGCTAGTTTCCGACCGCCAACGATCGCAAATCTTAATATTACCGACGTTTGGCGGTCGATAGTTTGCGACGCTGTTCAACAAACGGACGGTGTTTCGTCTATTTTAAACCGTCAAAGATCAGTCTGTTCTTCGAGACAGTCAATATAGCAGTCGGTAAAATTACCGACCGCTCAAAGCGGTCGGTAAAGCTCTTTTTACCGACCACGTTATATACAGCCGTCAGTACCGACCGT
Organism: Bassia scoparia; assembly: GCA_008642245.1. NCBI lineage: Eukaryota > Viridiplantae > Streptophyta > Magnoliopsida > Caryophyllales > Amaranthaceae > Bassia > Bassia scoparia. The sequence goes on along the minus strand of SNQN01007980.1, from coordinate 7,496 downwards.
TGACGGTCGGTGAAAGGTTTAACGACCGCATCGCGATTTTACGACCGTTTTTATTTGTTTTGGACGTGGGTAAATAGCTTATTTTCTTGTTGTGAATTTATGGTAAACAGGTCAATTTCTTTGTTCATAGACCCAAAGTATCGTAACAGGCCAGGTTTTGTGTCAAATTTTTTAAAAGCACATTTTATTTCCTTTGGTGTTTCGGTTAAAATATGGATCAACTATTAAGTTTTTAAGGGTAGAAAAATGATAATGTGATTAAACCACCTATCCTAAAAAAACTTTCAACAAATGGATAAGCCATAAATTCCTAAATAAGCTTGAATAATTAGTGTAACAATTTAGGATCTGTTTGGTAGTGTGTAAACGTTTTCCATGAAAAGTGCGTGTTTTCCTCCCTTCTCCAATTTTACAGTTTTTGGTATACAAGAGTTGTAAAATCATTTTTCATGGGAGTGAAATTTTCCTTACAAGTTACAACATGAAAACTGTCTATTTTCCTTTCAAAGAGGAAAGGAAACTATTTTCCCTCCATATCTTGTACACTCTTCCCTTTACACTCCTTCCATCCCTCCATTTTTTTATCATTTTTTTATGCATGACCAAACAATGAAAAATTGTTTTAATGTAAATTGTCACTACTAAAATTCGTTTTCGGCGACCGCTTTTAGCGACCGATTTTTAGTCGGTCGCTATTGCGACAGTTAGCGACCGATTATTCGATCGCCAAATTAGCGACCGATAATCGGTCCCTAAAGCTTATTAGCAACCAATTTTCGGGTGCTAAGGAAATAGTCATTGGCGGGTTGTGTTTTGACTCTAAAAAATTTAGCGACTGACGTATCGATCGCTAATAGGACGATTTCACAATCGGATCGCTATTAGCAAACGATACGTCGATCGCTAAATTTTTTAAAAAATAAATAAAAAACAAAAATCACTTAAATTAAAACCCAAACACTCGACACTCTTACTCTTTCCTCTCACTCGACAAACCAAAATTCAAAACCCCAAAAATTACTCTTCCTCTCACTTGACAACCCACTCTCACTCTCCTCTCGCGCGTCCTCCGGCGTCCCTCCTCTTTCTCCTCTTTCTCTCTCTCCTTCTGCCTCTCTCTCCTTCTCCCTATGTCTCCTTCGCCGAGCAACAGCACCGCACCACCACTGCCCCTGCGGCGGACAAGGAGCAAGCAGTCAGCAGGACGGCGGCAAGCATCCTTCGACCACCAGCCGTCCTTCTCTCTCCTCTTCCCTTGTTCCTTTCTGCCCAATCCTTAAGATATAAACCCTAAACCTCCAAATTGATTTCTAACAATTTTATTTGAGAATTGCAAAATATTAGTTTAATTTGAATTTATGAATTGTATATTATGAGTTGTATCATTGTATTATGAATTTGCAGATTAGGGTAAGATTTTTATTTTTTATTTTAATTTTTATTTAATTTCGAATTTTTTTGGGGGGGGGGGAGTTAGGGTTCATGTTCATTGCATTTTAATTTGGGGGTAGTGTTTAAGTTGTTTTTGTCTTGTGTTTTAATTGCTTATGCTCRAAAATTGGTGTCTAATTGAACCCTAATTAGACTCAACAATAACTCAAGACTTGTTGCTATTTTGCTTGATTTTGGAGGAGTTGTTTGGGTTCGAATTTTGTGGGCTTGTAGGGCGCAAATGAGTTGCGTTTTTTGGAGCAATTTCGCTCACATTTTCTGGTTCAAATGAAGCTCGAATCAGCTGGGCAGAATTCGGCTCAACAATGGTACGATTTGGAGGCTCGTTTTGGTCGAGGATTTTTCTTAAGAGGCAAAGCTCAAAAATGGGTGAAATTTGATGCCCAGGGAGAAATAAACACAAGCTGAGGGGTTGAGTTGCCTCTCGATATTTTAAGGGTGCTTTCTTTGTAAAACTACACTTGAAAACATACCTATTACCTCCATTTATTAACAGCTAGCCAGCTACCAAACGGTTTGTTATTGCCTTAGATGAATAGATAGTTATGTTGTTGCAATTATCACGTGGCGCCACTAGTTTCATTGTAGTATACATATTGATCTTTGTCTTCAAGTATACAATTTTTGGTATGATTATGATTTTTTATTGATTTATGCAGAAATTGACAACAATCACTACTAGAATTTCGCTTAAGGCCGACCGAAAAAACATTGGTCGGTAACACCGATCGACACGGACCGAAATTATCGGTCGGTATTATCGACCGATTTTAATATCAGTCGGTGTACCGACCGATTGATTCGGTCGGTGAGTGATTAATGTTTTTGTACCACACCTCTCCCTCCATCAGCACGTAATTAAAAAAAACAAATAAATTTTTTTACCGACCGAATTTTTGGTCGGTAAGTTTTTTTTAAAATAAAAAAAACGCTATTTTTTCCTTTTCTTCTCTCTTTCTTTGTGACCCCTCTTCTTTCCGTTTCATCTTATCTCACCTTCTCTCTCCTCTTACCTCTCACGCCGCTCACCTTCTCTTTCCTCTCAACCTCTCATCCTCATCCTCTCAACTCCCTCTCTCCTCTCATTTCAACCCTCGTCCTCTCAACTCCCACTCTCCTTTCTCCTCTCTCCTCTCTCCTCTCCCTTCTTTTGAATCCTTAGCCACGCACCTTTCGTAACCCCTTAGCTCATCAGCCACCCTCCGCCACCCTCGTCAGCCACCCTCGTCCTTTTGGTGAGTTTTGTTTTCTTTGTTTTTAGGTTTTTATGTCATTTTTTTAATTTTTGATTTCGGTTTTAGTTAGATCTAGGGTTTTTGATTCGAATTTCAGAAGAGATCTTGAAACCAAAATCAAAGCGAAGATGTTAGGAGGAATGTTTCAGAGGAAGCCAAGCAAGGAAGAAGCCTTCAAGCAGCTTCGTTCCAATGGTTTGATGTTCGAAGCTTGGGTCACCGTCATCCGCATCACTCTTTACGTTCTTCACTATTTCCAAAAAGAGGACCTCGCTTTCCAACTCTAATTCTGGTATCATCTTCTATTCAAGCCTTCTTATATTTGTGTTTTCTTGTAATTAAAGCTGATTTTTTTGGGTTTTTTTTTCCTTAAAACCACATTCGAATAAATATATGGTTTTTAGAACTATAAATTTGGGTTTTTGTTTGTAAATTTCGGTTTATTTGTACTCGATTAGATCTAGCCATTGAATTAGGGTATATTTGTACTCGTTTAAATCTAGTGATTGAATTAGGGATATGGTTTGTCTTGTTTTCTGTTTCGGTGTTTGATTACTCTAAATTATAGAATTCTGAAGAAGAATGAATTTTAATTTACTGCTAAATTATGAACGAATTATGAATGAATTTATGCTGAATTATGAACTAATTGGGGCTAATTTTTGTTCTTTCGGTTAATTGAAGCTAATAAAATTGGGTGCTGAATTTCTATTGAATTAAAGATTAATATTGTCTGACATGTTGTATTTTTTACATGTCCATCTGCTCTGTGGGGTTTGCACGTCCAAGATCTCTTCTGTGGACTACGAGGGAACACGCGTTTCGAGCTTCTGTCGGCTCATGGAAGGCCTCTGCTTCATCTTAGGTACGCGCTTCTTTCAATTCTTTCGTATTAGTACGTATAGTAGTTTTGTTACCCTACTACGTACTCCTTAATTAATTAGCTTGTTAAGTCTTGATGATGTTTGAATAGTGTAGGGATTTAATTATGAACAAATTAAAGCTATGCACAATTACAAACAATATCAAGAGAGAACGAAAAGAATTGAAAGATTCAATATAAAAGGAGGTTTGTTTACTCAAATACTAATGGTGTCAAATGACATATATAGGTCGATATAAATTAAATATAAATATAATATTAATAGGCGGAATATATTTCATACTAGAGTGCATTGTTTCCATACCTTTGTCTTCTGTCCAATAACAATATGATTTAAATCAAGCTGAAGCACTTGAAGTTGTTTGGAAAGAAGAAATGGAGGCATTACATGCCATCCTTCTTTGGACTACGAGTAAAAATTTCTCTTGGAGAGTCGGTTATTCGTCTATTGTAACAACTAATACCGCACACAACAATCACTTGTATAAAAAGATGGAGGGAGATAATAACCACTGGAGGCGGAGATGGAAGATAGGCGACGATTTGTAGAGCTGCAAGAAGTACCCTTTTTCCTCCACAACCATAGAGTTGTGTATACTCACTTGAAACTATTATGGCTATTATCCATAACAACATTCTCCCTTTTAGTGTATATGTAATATGTTCTTGTGGTGGTAGGTTGTAGTGTAGTGGTGGTAGTGGTAGTGGGGTAGTGGTGAGTTGTGGTAGTGGTAGTAGTGGTGTAGTAGTAGTGGTAATAGTAGCGGCAGTAGTCGTAGAGCAGGAGCAGTAGTCGTAGCAGGTAGTCCGTAGCATGTAGTAGTAGCAGTAGCAAGTCGTAGTAGCAGTAGGCAGTCTAGTGTCGTAGTGAGCAATAGCAGTCGTAGTAGTAGTAAGCAGTCGTAGTAGCAGTAGCAGTCGTAGAAGCAATAGTAGCAGTAGTATCAGTAAGTCGTAGTAGTAGCAGGTACAGGTTGGTGCTAATTGAACTCAAATGCTTTGAGGTTTCCAATATATTACTGCTAACGTTCATATGTTCCGCTTCTACCATATCCGCGTGTCATGCATTGCTTTTAAGATCGGAATATTTTTAATTTATATAGTTTATTGAATCTTTGAAGTCTGCTAAGTTTGTAAAGTCTATGGCAAAGCACTTATCGTTGGGTGTAGATGGGTGAAAATCACCCAAGTTACAAGAGCCAGGTATTCATGTAGTGTTTTAGTAGTTACACTATGTCTCCTTGATTGTCTAGAAATCGAAAATATTGCGTTAGTTCATGACTACATTATTGTATTCGGTCTATATTGGATGGAGTATATATCTGATTGTTATCCCTGTAGGCTATGATAGACATGAAGTGTTGCGCTACAATACATGGAGTTCCTAAGCGGCTTCTAATAACAAGATTATCTACCTTGTTTGCAGGTAATTCTTTTATAAGCATGGTCTCGTTACTGATAGATATATGTTGTAGTCGGTATATCATATAAACTATATAAGTGTAATTATTCTTTCAAAGTGATACGAAACTTTTTCTACCCACCACACCCTATTTTAGTTGGATTCAAAAGCTAAAATCTTGGTATTTTACATTGTGTAATCTCTTTTCAAATTTTGGCAGATTTAACGAGTGTCAAAATGGCAAAGTATGCAAAGTACGAAATCCTAGTTACAGTTAGTGCTCTGATTAGTAAACTTCAATCTGTGTGTTTGTGTGTTGTGGATAGGTGTAAACCTTCATCTAGGGAAGAATATTTTGTTGGTTTCTTATCTAAGTGCCAGGGAACCTACCCAGATGTATTTTTGGACCTATTTCAGCATGCATATGAAAAACCATCATGTCTATAACATTTTCGATTTGAAAGACCATGTTTTTGCTTTTATAGTACATGTTTGAACAGGGGATTTCGTGCTTATCATGTATGCTGTCTTCAGTTGTTTAAGTTTGACTTTGATTGTAGTCTTATTGGATTTTTTTTAATTGAGAAGATTGGAGTTTGAAAATGAGAAGAATAAAAGATTGAAGCTTGAAGTTCCAATTTTCCAATTTCACTTCGTTTCATCTCAATCTGCTAATTTATGGTGCTGGAATACTAATTTCTCTTGTTTGGTATATTGAAGATTGCTACTTTATCAATTCTCAATTCATCATGTTAGGATTAATCCTACATTGATGCATATACCTCAGTTGTTAAGGTTTGTGAATGATTATAGCTTTTAGTGGGATTTTTTTTGGGCATTGAGTTTACGTAAATGAGACGATATCAAAAGACTGAAGCTTCCAATTTCAGTGGTGAATTATGAGTTCTGGACTTGTATATTTTTGCCATTAATCTTGGTTTGAGTGAATCATGGTTAGGCAGTTTCGTGCATCCTATAGATGGATGACGGTGTTTGTTACGGAGTAGTGTTTGAATGTTCTTCAGCTTAAGCTAATGTGTATGTCCCTGCTTCAAGTTAGGTTGTAACAAGATTCTGGCTCTAAGACAATGGGGATTGGTTTTTATCGGGAATTAGAGTTGTAGGAGATGAGATAATAAAAAAGATAGGTGTAGAAGTTTCACAATTTTCCATGTATGAATTATGGATTTATGACTTGCTTAATCTGATTGAAAAAAATGGTTTGAAAATGCAGTTTCTGCATCTATGATAGTCTTGAACGACTTGACCGTGTTTGTTATGGAGTATCTCTTTGAAATGTTTCTTCAAGCTAATGGTATGTCGTGCTTCAGTCAGGTGTAAACGATTGGGTTGTAGAACAGTTTGAGGATATCTATGAAGGTCCGTTTTACCTCTCGTGGGATTTGAAAAACTTTTGAGAGTATCTAACTATCTATAATGCATTTTAAGACCATGACACATGTAGGCATTCAACAATTCCTGTTACGTGACGTTCGTGTGGAAAATTTGATGCCAGGTTTGGTGGTAGACAAGATCGAAAATGGAAACCTGGAAAAGATTGCTTCGCAATGGCTCGTAAGATAAAAATTATATTTAGATTGAATGGAGAAATTTCGGATGGGGTGAATCCCCCCCCCCCCGCCCCTTGTTGGCTGCCTTTGTTTCCTGATAAGATTTTAAGTATTTCAGATGCCGCTACAGGCTTGTATGCTGAACTAATACAAAGGTACTCTACTATTTCAACTGATTCATATTCTTGTTCGATAGAAATTTTGCTGAACATTACCATGTACTCTATTATTTTGTTAAGTCTCTGATTTTCTTTGACATTTGCTTGACCTTTCTTCAAACTACAATCAATTAGTCTATCAGAAAAGTATATGTTGTAATTTGTAAACCTATGCCACTCGTAAACCAGTGTCAAAAATATATTGAACCTTTCTTGAAACTACAATCAATTAGTTTATCAAAAAAAAGTATATGTTGTAAACCTATGCCACTCGTAAACCAGAGTGTCAAAAATATATTGAACCTTTCTTCAAACTACAATCAATTAGTTTATCAAAAAAGTATATGTTGTAAACCTATGCCACTCTTAAACCAGAGTGTCAAAAATATATTGACCTGTAATTCTTTGCTACTATACTGTATACACCCATTAGAGTATATATATTGACTAGAAATAATATCTTCTTATAACTTGCATTTGGTTAAGTCTTTTAGACATAATTCCACGTTGTATTAATGTATTATGCATCTTATGATTCATTTCAGTATATTATATTCTGAAATTGCTTGCTAGTTGATGCTCTTAATTTTTACAATGAAGCGAGTGACTTTCCAATTTATCTAATGGTTCTGGAAGAGAAAACCGATTCTTCAAAGCTATTAAAATGGTTTTTCTGCGTGAAGAGTTTGATTAACGGTACTAACTATATCTATTATAGTCAGCGATCCTTGTTGAGGCAGTGGGAACAATGTGGGCAGCCTAAAATAGTAGTCACATGCAAGAATCAAAAAGAAA